>CABFOV010000016.1:286397-298493 GCA_902141375.1 Timema poppense | reverse complement strand
GTTAGGTTTGTAGCCTATTCACATGGTATAAGTGGTTAAGTTTGTAGCCTATACTCGTGGTATAAGTGGTTAAGTTTGTAGCCTATCCACGTGGTATAAGTGGTTAGGTTTGTAGCCTATTCACATGGTATAAGTGGTTAAGTTTGTAGCCTACTCCCGTGGTATAAGTGGTTAGGTTTGTAGCCTATTCTCGTGGTATAAGTGGTTAAGTTTGTAGCCCATCCCCGTGGTACAAGTGTTCATGTTATAAAATCCAGCTGAAAACCTTGGAGACTCTGGTTCGATCCCAGATTTGTGCGGATAGCTATATTAATATTCGTTTATTTAAGTGTATTTATTTTAGCCCCACTTCTTACCACGCGTTTGGGATATGCGCTTGTGTACTAATTACTTTAATTTGTTAGGGACGAGGAAGGTTGAACTCATTTGTGTGGAGGTAGAGTGTAAAACCATTTAGTAAAAACATCCTCAGTACACACGACCGGTATTCGAACCCTGATCTGCTCGCCATCAGCATCACAGTATATGGCGAGAGTTGCGCCTTTTCGCGCTGCTGTCTGACTTGTACCTAGGTATCTAGGCGCCAGGTGTTCTTGAATATGTTACCCGCTTCGGTGGCGTAGATGGCTAACGCACTTGTCGTGTTGAGCTCGACTGCTGAGGACGGGGAGATCGAGGTTCGAATTTCGGTCGGATGGTTTTTCCTAAATGGTTTTCCACTCTCCCTCCACGCAAATGCGTGGTTCACTTCCTTTAATTCAACCTTCCCAATTCCTAATCCAATAGCGTAATTAGTACTTAAAGCGTATAACCCGAACGGGTAGTAAGATGCGGTGCTAAATATTATTATTATTAATTATTATTCTTGAATATGCTACACCTTATAAGTGGAACTGTCCATTTCACGAATTGGGCAAACTTCTGTCAATCATCACGTGAACTGGCCTCTTCTCTTGACCATTTCACGAACTGAGAACAAATTGTATGAGGTCTTGGCCATTGCACGAACTGAAAATTATTGTCCTATCTACTAAGATCTTAACTTAAGTTCGTCTTAGTTGGCAGTGGTTCCCAAACTCTTTCAGCTAATGACCTTCCAACCCCTCACCCACAGCCTCATTGGGAGGTATTACAGTACATTTCCTCCCTCCTTCCCTCCCCCCGCTTTTTTTTATATTTATAAAAAAAGTTATGCTCTATAGTAATTTATTTTATAAAAAAATGAATGTAATACTGGCAGGATAGTGGTGGAAATAAATGACTGGAAATTATCGTGATGGCTGTCATTGTTTAGTTTTTATGAGAGTCAGATTTGAGGGGTGGTGCAGTGCAGTGTTAGTTTAGGGCAGCGTTTTTCAAAATGTATTACGTGGAGCCCCGGGTCTTCTCTAGTTATCTCAAGCTCTGTGAGTCAATTTTATAATATTATTTATTGGTTTTTTACACCATAACATCAGTAATTATGATTGCCAATTTTTTCAAATGTGAATAAAGAATATTTGTCAAAGGTGCAGCCATTAAATGTGAGTTTATTCGTTTGTCTTATACGTTTATACTAAAGAAGTTAACTGTTGTTATTGAATGTTCATAATATTAGTGTCAAAAAAAAGCTATGAAGAGTCCAGCTTGTATTTTTTCTGATATGAGGATTTATTTTAGTTAAAAATTTGGGAACCTCTGGCTTTATTTATGGGGAGGGAATAGAGGAGAATTGGGGGTGGGGGGGGGGGGCGAATCCGGGGCTTGCGAGTTTGAAAATATGCACGTGCATGCACACTTTTGTCAGCTCCTCAAATAATTTACAACTTGCAGGCAGTGTTGCCAACATAGCAAGAAATAATTAACCTAATTTATTTGAAAAAGTGATTTGAATAAAAAATATGTTCCATTTTTATATTATTTTTTAACATTATTTCCTTATTGTTCCACACCCCCAAATAGAAATAGTTCAAGCCCCCCAGGATGGGAATCATTGGTCATAGCGATGGTACGTAAAACAGATTAAAAAAAAGCAAGTTTGACCCTTGTAACTCATAAATTGTAATGATTTTAAATCATTAAATCACTATTTATAGCATATAATTAAACTTAAAATTGCTTGGTTAATTGAGTTTAAAGATCCACTTCTCAGGTGACACGTGGTCATAGGCAGTAGGTACTTAGTAGGTTCGATATATTCGATTCCCGCCTGGTACATTGTGTATTTTTTGTATCGAGGAGAATAATTCCAACGATTAATAAGGCTTAAGCAAGGTTTAAGACTCTTACTGGTTTCACACCTTCATATTCACTATCACATCATCTCATTGTGGGTACCTGTAAACAACCTCCATAGGTGTACCCTGGGTAGCGTTCTGTGCCATCAGAGTGGCAAATAATCTATGTGCAGGCGACTGGATGTCTTGTCCCTCTCTGTCAGTAAAGCCGAACGATAAAAAAAAAAGGCTGTGTCCATTTACCTTGAAATATAGCAGTAGTAGATTACCTTTCGTCGTAAAGTGTATGGGTAGCCTTCAGCTGATAGTTCTTGAAGTGAATGTTTGCCTAGAGAGATCTTGCATCAGGTTTCCGTCGCACATCAAGGAGGGGAGGAGTGGGGTCAAAGGTCAACTGACCTCTGTGATTCATGGGAGAGATTTATAGTCCTTATGGGCCGTAGGCACAGCATCCGGTGCGCCATTAAATGGACCGGAGGTGCTCCTAACCGGCAGTCTTCCATGAGAGTGGGAGGTGTCCTTCCGTTGGACCACAGCTTGCGACATTTCTTATAAGTCACGTTGAAATACTCATACAGGTCAGGATCTGGGAAGAAGATAAGTGAAAATAATTCCTAGTCATAGGACTACACCTGAAGATGTATTGATTGGCCTGTGTATAGTAGAGATTCCGACATTAATCAAGCTCCCATTCGATATGAGCTGCTTGATTGATTTATTTCTCTGTGTCTTACTACCCGTTGGGGCTATATGCATATACACTATTTACTCTAATGTGCTAGGGATGATGATTGAATCTTAAGCTATTAAACATTTTCATGGTAAAAAATTTGTTTGAACCGGTTTTTATTGCTGCCATATTGTAACCAATAGCAAATTTTTAAAAACATAGAAAAGTTGAAAGAAACAGAAATTTTTTTAGTACTGTGTCTTACTACCCATTCAATTTATACCCGATGTTCAATGTTCTTGATTTAAATAGGCTATATTTAACCTCCACTAACCCATTTGGTTTGTTTGGTATCTACAAAAAAATATTTGTTGTTGTTGTGCTTTACCACTTAAATAAGAGTTGATTTGTTGACATATACGTTCAAAAATTAATATTTTGCTTAACCACTTTTTATAATGAAATACAACTTTTTATTTAATGAAATCCAATTGAAGACTTTTTAATAATCTTATTTTTGACAATTTCA
Source organism: Timema poppense (assembly GCA_902141375.1). Classification (NCBI taxonomy): domain Eukaryota; kingdom Metazoa; phylum Arthropoda; class Insecta; order Phasmatodea; family Timematidae; genus Timema; species Timema poppense. The sequence continues at coordinate 295,078 of CABFOV010000016.1, read as the reverse complement.
GATTTTGTTTTGGGAATTTGTATAAACTTAACAAATGAATTGTTTCGACTATAATTTAGCTACTAGCAACATTTATGTAATTATCACAAAAAAATAAATTTGAAAGCCCTCTTTGTTAGGCATAGAAAGGGTACAACTCCAGTAACTGAATCTAATTTGTCACAGACAAGAAGGAACTTTTCTAGGTCAAGGTGGCTAAATACTTTATAACAAAATTATTTTAAAATTACTTTGACATAATATTCTACTAAGTGATGGTTGGTGATGTAAAAACTAGGCTGTTCACAAAATAAAAGCTGCCGTGAAGAATATTTTGACTACTATATAAACATTTAATTTGATTATACCTATAACAAGAAAATATCAAAATCAAAATATGGGCCCATATAAAGTTTGATTAAATAAAACCCACATCGTTTTCCCCATAGTCTAACGCGCTACTCTCGCAGTAGATTAGACTGCCAATGACGAGGAGATTGAGGTTCAAATCTCGGTCGGGTGTATTGAGGGTGGTTTTTCCCAAAATGGTTTTCCACTCTTCCTTCATGAAAATACTGTTACGCTTCCAATAAATATTCCCGTTCTAATCCCTAAAACCATTAGCGTAGTTAGTACATAAGCGTATACCCCAAAAGGGTAGTAAGATGGAGTGCTAGCAAAAAAAATGTATATCTTTATTATTATTTAGCACCGCGTCTTACTACCCGTTCGGGTTATACGCCTTAAGTACTAATTACACTAATGGAATAGGAATTAGGAAGGTTGAATTAAAGGAAGTGAACCCGCATTTGCGTGGAGGGAGAGTGGAAAACTATTAAGGAAAAACCACCCCAGTTCACCCGACCGAGATTCGTGAAAAACCACCCCCAGTTCACCCGACCGAGATTCGAACCTCGATCTCCCCGTCCTCAGCAGTCGAGCTTAACACGACTAGTGAGTTAGCCAACTACGCCACAAAAATGTATTTCAACATAGCAAATGCATACGTATAAATAGGCCTACATAAATTATTTGTATACATATTTACGGATGCCTACATACGTACATAAAAAGTAACTGTTTATAATTCGATTGCCCTTACCACAAAGCGACTCCATAGTGGACCAAGCGAGACCCTCGCTATTCTTCAGGTTAAACCAGAATTAGGCCTACATATACTCCATTCACGGTAGGAATTACTCTCTGGAAGGTCTTTTTTCCTACCAATATCCTACTATATAATAGATTTCTGGTAGGGAAAANCGAGACCCTCGCTATTCTTCAGGTTAAACCAGAATTAGGCCTACATATACTCCATTCACGGTAGGAATTACTCTCTGGAAGGTCTTTTTTCCTACCAATATCCTACTATATAATAGATTTCTGGTAGGGAAAAGGGCCTTTCAGAAAACAATTCCTACGGTGAACGGACTATACGCTTACCTGACCTAACATTAACGATAATAGCATTCGTGTGGCATTGTGAATATTTGTGATTTTAATTCTCCTCGCTTGTGTGAAAGAGACTGATTAACCATGATTTGTTCATGTCTTTAACTCTTTGAAGAATTACCACGGGACGATTCCTGGATAGATCAGTAGTTTGAGAGGTGGCGAACTAAGTTAAAGATACTGGGTTTGATTCCTTTGTCTAGGTGGGATTTTTCAATTTAAAAAATTATATTTACAAAACAGCAAACAAAATAAACAATACAAATAATTGATTGAATGACAAACATAATGTAGATAATATATTTTTTTAGGAAATATGAACTTAGAATTTGAGTTTGTAATTTTTTTTAACTTTTCAATTAAATGTGGTTAATTATATCCTAGCCTTTTAATAAATATACTATAATTTAGAATATATTTCAGCGTATTCATATTTAAATGAATATTACAAAAAAACTCCTATGCTATGTATATTTACACTTAGCTAAGCTGTTTCACAATTTATAATATAAATATCCGGTCCCAAGACTGTAGTGGTCAATGCACCTGGCTAAGAGCCTAGGGGTCCCAGGCTCGATCCCCAGCTGGTACCTTGGATATTTTCTCCTTAAGAGGATTTATACAAACGGTCACCAGATGTTTGTAAAGTAGGCTTAAGTTAGGTTTAAGACTCCCACGCCTCCATATTCACTATCATCTTGTTGCTGGTACGTGTAGACAACCTCCACAGCTGTACCCTGGGTAACAGAGTGGCAATTAGTCTATACACAGGCGAGAATAATTAATGTCATGTCCCTCCAGGTCAGTAATGCCTTACGCTATATATAATTTATATATATCCAGCACAAGATTTTAAACAATGTACCTTTATCGTGACCGTCTCAAGGAAACGGGACCTTAACTTATAAAGGTAATTTTTCAGGAGAGCCCAAAAATGTGATATAATGTACAGTATATATGACATGAATTTTTAGATTATTGTGGATTATAGTTCCTACATTTATCCTCTAGCTGTTATACTTGGTTTTAGTTAAATTTAAAGCCCACAAATAATATAAAAAGCATTTTTTGAAGGTATGTTTCAAAACATTAAGGGGGCATTAACTTAATGGCTTAATTTTTATGGCTGATATATAAAATACCCTTTTAAGTTAAGGTCCTTTACATATTTTTTTTGCAATTTAGTGGTCTTTGAAAATTTATTCTGTCAAAATATTAATTTCTTCTCCACTATTTTAGCGGGAAATATTTTATTAACATTTGCCAACACTATTACTGAAACCAGCAATGTTTATAAGTTAAGGTACTTTTTCCTTGAGACGGTCACGTATTATATTATATATATATATATATATGTATGTATATATATATATATATATATGTATATATATAATTTCTATACATGCACTACACGATTTTAAACAATGTGTCTTTATATATGTTTTTAAAACTTCACCCTCAAACTATCTAACAAAATGAAGACAGATACTTAATACGATTCATTAAAACTGTTTGTTTACCTAATCTCTACTGAATAATGACTGGACTCATGATGGTCACAAACGTCTCACTTTGTTTGGATCAGTTACGATAGCTCGAACCTCAGGGGTTGTGGTAAGGTGGAGCTAGTCAAAACACTGACATGTTCACAGCCACGGAGCGCACATTTCCCAGGTAAAAATCTCCTTTAGAGCTACGTAATTATGTCGGGCGCATGCGCATTAGCACTTGAACTGTAACAAATAATTATAGCGCTCCCATCAGTGTGCCAAACTGCCTGTATGAACTTAAAGCTACTATCACACAACACTTGATTGTACTAGAAATCAAGTGTGCTAGCTATTTGTATACTAGCTAGTATAATGGAAACGGGACTAGAGTATTCATACGCTGCTAAAGTAGCCCCATGGCTTCTTTGGTGCTGACTGACAGCTTTAAAAAGTTACCAGACCAAATTACGTATCCTTACGCTGAACCAGATGATCTGCAAAAACACGTGTTTAGCAGCTGTCACTTTTGACAGTCAAAATTTAGGTATATAACTAAATGTTGACTGTCACAAGTCAGCTGTGAGCTGTCAGTCAGCACCAAAGAAGCCATGGGGCTACTGTAGTTCGGTACTAAGTTCAAGAGAAAATATTTATGGAACGTCAGTGATTATATTTTACCAGTACCATGGAATCTTCTTACTAAACACACTGTTTGTGGCAATACAGAAGCATTTATTCACCCTGTTGACCACATTCTTATAGCGATTCACGTAGTACCGATGTTGAAATTCATAAATATAGCTCTCTGTAAACCGAACTTTGTAAAAAGTGGGTTATAGTTTGTGAAAGAACGCGCGGTAAATCGAGCTAAGATTGACTGACCCCTTCATCTTTGTAGTGATGGTGAACACAGCACATACTTCTTGTCCAGCTCTCTCGTACCTCGTGGACCGTGGAAAGCAGGGAAGTTGTCTGTGTGTGATGTTGTTGCACCTGCTAGCAAACGCTCGCTACTGTTTTTATTGGTGCTGTCAACTTCTCCGGTGCGCGAGCTTCACTTGTTATTAATGATACCACCCATATTTTTACTAAGGTTCTTACGGGCTGTATCGAGTTACATCCCACACGTATAACCCACCCCTTGACCGAGTTTTGTCCCAAAGAAGGGACAGATAAAGTTTTACTACCATTTAAGTTGCGTCCCAAATAATTAAGTTTAAGAAATAAAATAATTTTGGAAGTGTAGACAAAATATGTTTATAACCATACCTTAAAATATAATTCAGTCAACTCGACAGTCAAATGTTACATAAAACAACGTAACCTAACCTAACCTAACATAGCGAGCAAACCGCAGATAGATTCAAATAGAGAGTGAATGTTTATTATAGTATTATTGTAATCAAACTGACTGACTTTATGGTTCTAGATAGGTGGGAAGTGGTTAGATGCACTCGGTATCTCTCTATTGGGTCGGTCTGGTGGTCGCAGGACGTAACTAAATACCTATCTCACACTTCTACTGATCCTAAAAACGTTTGATGGACGCAATTCGATTTCCCCACCACTTATAAAATCTGTCGATGTTGTACCTTGTACTTTCGACGAATAGTTCATCTCTAGCTGGTTTTTCCTACTAATTTGTAGATCATAGTCAAGTATTGGCCCAATTGTAACATTATAAGAAGATGAACCCATACAATTTTCCCTTACAATTTAATAGGTATAAAGTTGATTTTCCTTTCCAAATCAGTCAAATTAGCTATGTGGCCCACTTTAAGTGAACCTAATCCCTTCGTAAATAAAGAGTCATAGTCAGGGTTTATTATCTATCTATATATATATATATATGACATATTTAAACATGTTTACTATCAGTTGCTACAGTTCAAAGACTCACCATTTCCCTACATCAGCGCTTCATGCGTTCTTACTATCTATCGCCATCAACGACTCAAAATGGTACCCATCGGAGATCATTTAATAACGTAAGTTGTAATCACAAAAACATAATTGGCCTTAAGACTTTTATAACAATAGAATCCTAAGGAGACCAAATAATCTCTATAAATAGTCGATCCTCACTAGACCAAATCTGTGGTCAGACGGACAGGATTGCAAGTGACGCGGCCGTAGGACGTTTGGCTCAGTCTTAGAAAGTAAATGGGAATTGTTTGTAACAACCAATATAAGGCTTTTGGACTAAGAGACAACATTTTTCAATTAAACCTAACCTAATATTTGACGTTAGTAACCTTTGATAGTGAAGCGTTGCAGTGGATTAGTGTCAGTCCATCGAAACTTCACTTATTATTATTATTATTATTATTATTATTATTATTATTAGCACCGCGTCTTACTACCCGTTCGGGTTATACGCACTTACGCTAATGTGTAATGGTACGGTGATTGTGAGATGAAATGAAGGACCTACAGTTTAACGTGGAATCCGAACCACGGTGGAGACCTGGCATTCCCCACATTCACCAGATGTCTTGTCAGAGGTGAAGGAAGGGTTTGGTAATCAGATAAATCTATGTCGGGACCGAGGATTGAACCCCGGCTGCCAGCACAGAAGTCTGACACCTTACCCCTAGACCACCAGGTCACCAAACTTCACTTCATCATTACTTTGGCTGCCTACAATACACACACTACCATGCCTCGTTGTTGTAACTTAGTCTTCTTACCCATCCATCAATACTGGCAATATAAACGTGAGTCAAATGTAAGTAAACATACAAGATAGGATAAAGAGGAGTTTTCACAACCGTTCCAAACGTTCTATGATAAACCTGGTCCAAACGAATCGTGTATCTCAGCTAGGAGAATCCCCGATCGTGCCAAACTGAGTGGCCGGGTGTAGTGTGAGGTGTTCTTCCTAAATGGTTCCGCCTTATTTTCTCAATTAAATGTGGATACATCTCTTCTAAATACATCACTTTCCCATTAGTGGAGGTAGGCGGATACTACGGGCAGGTAGTAAGATGCGTTGGATACCAAACTCCGTATTATCTTTGGATTATACCTTTTTGTTGGTGTGTTATATACTTTTTATTATAATGCTGCATAACACTATTCTCAAAAAATTTGCGTTGTTGATGGCCTTTTGTTTACTTTTAAATTAACCATTGTTTTAAGAAACATTAAAAATGGCAAGTTGTCACAGAAACTGCTCTCTTTATAGGTGCCGTGGTTTAATTATTATTTAGTTAATTTATTTTATTCAAATTAAAAAAAAATCTAAGCCTTTACCCCCATTTGGGCTTTTCACACATTTACACTCGTGATCTGGGTTTTAGGAAAGCATAAATAAAAGGAAATGAATTAATAATTTGGTGGAGGAAAAGCTATAGACCATTTGGGGGGAAAAACACTCGGTCTTAATTACAGCTTCAGCCTCATTATCACCCACAAACCAGATAAAACTAGATTAAAGCCTTTGTTGACGTACTTAAAACTACCCGGATTTTAGGTCATGTTTGCTGTTTTCAAATGACATCGTGTACGACCTTGTAGTTTGAAAAAGTGCGTAACATCCCTTTGCATTAATAAATGGATACCAAATCATTGCAAGTGTTATGACAGCAAGTACCAAAAATGTGACCTTCTTACGGAACCAACATGGCGAAAGCAAGCCCCATCATCGACCCTTCCCCTCTCCGCGCCTCACTCCTTACCTCTTGCCCCAACACAGTGTATCTAATCGCTTTATTAGTTCTCATTCTCCCCGCCAGTAGCGCCCCTGCTGTGAGACCAATTCGTCTTCACTTCCCATTCCATTGTCCATGCTTCAGAAGCTGACGACTATTTCTTCTTGTTATTTTTTTATCTTCACACATCCATCAGGCGGAGTTGAGTGATTGTATTAAGGTAGGGTTATTATAAGGTAGCTGACATGCGCACATAACTACCTGGATTAATTTATAGTTCAGTTCGATTACAAAACCCACGGCGCTTTATTACATTATCGGCCGCCGTAAGATCAGCATAGCTATGCTCCCACAGCGGGGTTTAAAGATGGGACTAATTTGGAGGTGAAAGGGTACATATGGCTTCCTAAGCTGATTCCATAAAAATATAATCACTTATGTTGTTGTTTTGAGGTATTTAACTTTCACTATCTGAACGTTGTGATTCACCAATATACTGATAGACATTTTCAACATTTAATAGGTCCTCCTAAATATACAAATGTTTATTTAGACTTTTTATGGATTGTATTCGCAAGAACAATCTGATTTTCGTAGAAAGGTCGTTGTTTGAAAGCTGTAAACTCCTGTTGCCAAAATAACGACCAAAAAAAACACTTCAAATTATATTTACATGCTAATTACGTTTAGTTAGTCATGGAAAGAGAAACTACACAGCAATCCTTAGGGAAATATTGTTGGTTGCTTTTGGTTAACCTCTTAGATTAACTTTTATCACTACCCGCTTCGGTGGACGCGTGGTCTAACGCACTACGCTTGCAGTAAATTAGATTGCCTATGACGGGGAGATCAAGATTCAAATCTAGGTCGGGTGTACTGGGGGTGATTTTTACTAAATCGTTTTCCACTCATCGTCCACGCAAATGTGGGTACACTTATTATAACTATAGCCCTGCTCATCCCCAAAATTACTAGAGTAATTAGTACATAAGCATATAACCCCAACGGGTAGTAAGACACGATGCTAAAAGAATTAGGCTCAAGTTAGGTTAAGATCTTCTTTTGTCCTTATTACCATCACCTCATCTCATCGGGACAGGTAAAGAGTCTCCACGAAAAGGATGTACGGTTAGTACATTCGGGCGCCCTTGGTAATAGCCTGGATAGCTCAATAGTTGGCACATTGAGGGGTAAAGTTAAGAGTAAAAAGTTAGAATCTCATAGGACATTTTACAGGCGTATCAAGAGCTGAATGTTTGTAAAATATTTGTAAAATAAACCTTCATAAAAGTGAAAATAATACGTTTTAATCATGTTAATTTATTCAAGTTATTTATTTCTGAAATAACTAATTATATAAGCACACAAATTATAGTCTAACTTAAATCTAGAACAGACACAACATTCAAATCCCGGCCGTTAACTCATTACTTTGAACGTGGAAACCCTTACTTCACCAATGATACATTTTTTCAGTCATATCGGGAATCGAGCCCGGAACCTTTATATTAGTAGAAAGATACGCTACTGTTAGAGTTAAGGTTTTGGACATTATAATCAAATTTGTATCGTGCTAAGTAATAACCAGTGGTTTGCGGTGTGTATCTTTCCGCCTTTTGCTAGGGTTCTTTTACAACCTTTAATTAAAATCAAAACAAAAATTATTGCATATAACTTATGACTTTTCCAAGACTATTTAATTTTTAATAATACTCCACACGTGTCCCACCTAAACCCCATCTCCTTAGGTATTTTCTTTTGCCGCTCGCGGATTAATCACGAATCCCTTTTTCATCCCACTCCAGTTTATTTTTGTTCAATCAGGCAAACTTGTCTGGAAGTGTTCTTTTGTTCTTTATCTCTTAATTTCCCTCCTCCCGTTGTTTGACCTTGAATTCCATCGTCACTCCTCTTGTCATTCTAGAAGAGGGATGTCGGGTAAATGTTGATCAAGACCCAATTCGTTTGTCGCACGCACGAGGACTGAGTCAGGGGTGGAACGGCTGGTTCCGAGTGGCCCAGGACTACAAACATGACAGCCACTAACATTCATTCATAAATACGACTGAAACAAACGTTCGTGAAGTTTACCCCCCCCCCCCCCCCC
>CABFOV010000016.1:267662-280615 GCA_902141375.1 Timema poppense | reverse complement strand
TTTGACACGTCGCACTAGAAGCCGGCTTCAGCAATGTGAACCTTAAAGTGAGTTAGCTCAAGGACGGCCATAAGACTAAACCTGTCTCTGGAATGGGCCAACTTGACTCTGAGTTCGGTGTTGTTCAAAAGGTATTTCTCTTGGATAAACACGTCACCATGTAAATACCCCTAAAGATCCACCATCTCACTTTTTGTGGTGAGACTGCGACGGGCCTCAAATCCCTTGTTGCCAGAGTTAGCCTCCTCAAAGGTTCGGGGGCTGTCTGTGAACCACATAACGCAAGTAAAATGTGTTATTTTGATATCACTGTTGTAATTGAGCAACGTTTCTATGCACTATATATAAGCATTCGTGTATCTTGGCGATGAGATTAGTTTTTTGTTTAAAAACATATCCACTTGTATGAACAGCGAATGCGACCAGTTGTTGACGGGAGCGATTTGATCCACCTCAGTGAAAGTGCCACCGTTTGATTTCATTATGGCCGCTCTGAGATAGAGCACAGTCTGTGAAAGATTTATATATAACTCGTCTTGACCGGTAACGGTAAATTCGATGGGCGAATCATTGGTGATGGAAGAGACAGGTTTGTACTGGAGCCATTGTCCACTTTCAAGACTGGTTTGCGTAGATGGAACGGAAAAGAGATAGATTTCACTGCTGGCACACTTTCAGGACTTGGGGTGAAGAAACAACATTTCAACTGAAAATATCTACCGCTTCTTTCTTGACATTTTTACGTCGGTCAATGACAGAAGACTGATGTCAGTGCTTCTTACGTCTTCCGTTATAGCCTGAACAAGCCATCAGTGTGTCGATTTTCTGCTCCGCCTTGCATTTCAGGGGTTTTACAGCCTCACCGACACGCTGCTGTAGAGCCTCTTTGAAAGTACGACACTAATTGGCGACGTCGGAAAGTACGTTGATACTTGTATGAAGCGCCGGTTTTACAATGGCTTAGCGCCACTTCTCAGCAACGGTACGACGCTTTTGAAAAGGCCACTGAAAAAACTTCCTATCCCGCGCCCACGTTGATAGGGAACACCGTGTTAGATGAATATATTCCTGTTCAAGATTTGTTGACGTAATATCTTTGGTAGGGACAGTTCATGTAGAGCAGCGTCGAAAATTATGTCTCGCTCATACTTTTCCAAACTAGATTGGAATAGGTTCAGCAGTTTCTGTTCTTATATTCATTTACAGGCTTTCAATTTCCCTTCGAAGTACGAATACGTAGTGCAACGGATCATAGCTAACGATCTTATGTATGCCGTGGAGATAGTTTATGTTGTTGATACCGACGATACGTAAAAGCTGTGCCACAATGTCACCCACGGGCTGAGGATAGACAATATCCGTGTAGATGTACATTTGCGATAGCAAGCCTAGTAGAATGTTGGTGGCGTACGGTGACTTTGGGACTATGGTCAGATTAGTCTGAGGATGGAAACCGAGCTGTAGGCTTAGTTGACTTGATGGAGTCAGCAGCTGTATATTTGGTGAAGAAGAAACAACGTCCACTTTTTTTGTTGGGGTTTGTGTACTTGAATATGACTCCAGAATACCCTTTAAACGCTTCTACTTCGTTTAAGGCTTTGACCAATTCATGGAAAGTACTATAGTTTCCAGGAGGGATGTGATCCTTGAATATCTGTTCCACCCCGTTAGCGTCCACCCAGTTGTACTATACAATATTTTGGCCCTCGGGTTCGGTGGTGAAAGAATACGAATATTGGAATTCGACGAGAGCGACTTCTTACTGACCTTCGAATGTAAGACGGTAGTATAGTTGCGTGGTTAAATTCGCGAGGGTATTTTAGGGCAATATCCCATAGAGCTGTCACTCAGCAAAGAGATGTAAAACTGGTCCTTCATAGTAGGGCGCTGACGTAACTGGATGGAATCCAAGAATTAAACTTTGGGGGCTAACTTTTCCACTGCACGTACAATTTCTTTCTGCCACCTTTAACCTTGACACGTAGTATTTTAGCAACTTGTGGCTGTCGAGAATATTATAACGTCAAAATGGTTTTGCTTATCATCATGGAAATACAAATCAAGGTAGCCCTTAAAGGAATGTTCGTGGGGAGTAGGCCCCTCATATAGGACCTACCTCCCCTAACGCTCACTGAGCACTGTGATTTTGTATTCGGAGATATATGTTTGAAATTGTTTCAGCTCGGTGAGCCCACCACCTTTCACAAGATTCACACGGGCATCACGGCATAAATCTTCTGCTTTGTATTTTTGAATAGGACGACCTTTTTTGATTTGTTTAAAGGTGTTCACGTCCATGCATCTTGGAATTCTTTAATGCCACACACAGCCTTGGTGACAACCAATGCACGGACAAGACAAAGTGTATCATCGCCATTTTTAATCGTAATTATTCCTTTATTTCTTTTACTATATGTGGTTACGGGAGTGAGTGTATCACATTTATGAATACCACTCCCGCGTTGCTCATTAAAGTGGTGTAACTTGATATACAAGGAGGATGAAGTGAGGAACGAAGCATTGCTTTGTAATACTTGTTACGGTGACCTGGTGGTCTAGCGGTAGGGTGTTGGACTTCTGTGCTGGGCGTCCGGGGTTCAATCCTTAGTCCCGGCAAAGATTTATCTAATTACCAAACCCTTCCTTCACCTCTGACAAGACATGTTGTGAATGTGGGGAATGCCAGGCCTCCACCATGTTTTGGATTCCACGTTAAACTGTAGGTCCTCCATTTCATCTCGCAATAACCCTACCATTACACATTTAGCGTAAGTGCGTATAACCCGAACGGGTAGTAAGACGTGGTGCTAATAATAATAATAATAATAATAATAATAATAATACTCGTTCTGCATTAGAGAGCACAGTCTTTGCGTCAAGCTGATCTGCCCTCCCAAATGAGACATATACAGGTATTGGCATGAAGTATCTGTTGACTAATAATAAACCTACGTGATCCTCGGCGATAACTCTATGATCCTTAAGACGTTCTATAAAAGCATTGATTTGCTCCTCGAGCCATATTTGAGCATAACGATCGCTCTCGGGCGTCCATAATTGTTTGATAAATTCACGCCCGACATAAAAATAACCGCTTTACTTGCTTAATTCTCTCCTCGAAGATTCGAAGAGGGAGGCCTTTGAAAAAAGCTCCACCAACCTGGTTTACCGGGCCACTAATTCCCGTTTTCGGCCCTAAAGATGGTCCCGCTATCACCACTGCCATGGTCAGAGGGAGGACTTCGGGCCCCGTCTGCCTCACCGCAGCCTGGGCTCGAACAAAGTTTCCCTGTCTTGGATAGGGTTGCTTCTGTGGTGGGATGAAGGGGCCACACATCCGGTGGTGGCAGGAGAAGAAAGCCAATATTCCCACCCTCTATTTGAACTATAACACAAAAGTACGTGTCAAAGTAAAGACTTTAAATATAATTGTTCCAAACACATTTTCTGCAAACTACCACGTATTTTTTTTTTTTGCTTTAAAATGATATCATAAAATATATAATACTTTTCAATTTCAATATACTTTTAGTATTAATATAATATGTTACAATTTTTCCTAAACATAATTGCTTTAACTGATACCAACATTCGCAAAATGTGTCTAATAAATACACTTGAACCCTAAAACATGTACAAAATACAGTCCAGGAGAATTAATTTATCACCATGAATGGTTAAACATACATTTTCACTCCTGCCAGGGAATCGAACCCGGGTCTATTGGATCAGCAAATCAATATATAGGGTTTTTCTCTCTTTTTAGTAATTAGTTAAAGCAACAATATAATTTCCCCTGTTAATTATTATTCTGGCATATATTTAAATGCCTGTATACTTAAAACAGATTGTAACACTAAATCTAAACTACCTCCCGTTTTAAAATCATATAATTGACATACAAAGTGCAAAAAAAAATCGCCTCTAAATTGAATTGCAATGCCATCTGTTATCTCGTTAAGTGACCAAGTTTACCCACAAAATGTTTTCGACTCTAAAGTGACTTGCAATGCTATCTGTTATTTCGATAAATAACCAAGTTTACGACACCGTGTTAACAATTGAAGAAATTTAGTTTTAAATAAGGTATTGGGGGAAAAAATGTCTTAACATAAATTGGTAAAAATTGATATTGATGTTAGAGTGGTAACTTTTAATGGTCATAATTAAGTTTTCTATTGTTAGAAATAATTTTGTTTTAGAATTGAATAAAGCAATTTTTTTTCATTCAATATTATAATATAATTTAAATCCGTTACCGTTTTCCAGCATAAAGCTCGTTTCACTTTTTTAGTCATAAGATGCTAATAACTTAAAGACTAGGACATCCACAAATCCGGATCGCTGTCTGTTAATTTATCAGACCGAAATTTTTTAGCCATGTCGGGAATCGAACCCGGGACCGATAGTTTAGTATAGTTTAGTATACAGACATACTATCGAATGCGCTAATGTGGCGATTGAATTTGATCCAACACATCGCAAACACGGCTAAATCGACCATTATAATCTTCTCTTTTTTTTCTTGTTTGTAATAATAACCTCTATATCATGAATATAAGGGCTAATATTCTCGAAACGGGCAGCTGACAATGGGTATTGGTATACCAGCAAAACAATGGTGGTTTGGAGGGAAGAGAGGACGTGGATAATTCTTGCGTAATAAGCTGTATATTTCCAACCTAGTGGCTATAGCATAGTTACTCGTAGATCGGGCTAAAATATATAATGGCAAACTTACATATCAGCGGGTCTATCGCCTTCAATTCACCCCAAACATCAGGGATCATACTTCCGCTAGCGCTGGTAGGGTCAGCAGGGCTTAAGGATGATGGCTGCGTTAGGATGATGGTGATGCCATGCAGAGTACCAATCTCTTCTAGGAGATGTGTCGGTACAGGGACCATAGCTTCACCGGTTTTAACAGGAGGCGCCTGCACACACGTCGATAAACCCTCTGCAGGTGCCACGTGGTCACTCTGGCCAGCATCCAACCCATATGGATCCCAGTAGTTTGAAATTAAATAAATACATATTAATTACTATATTGAGAAAAAACCACTCTCCATTCACACTCAACTCTATAGCAGTACGCTAGCTATCCATTGACCAGTCGCTATCCGCAGGGAAAATTCCATCCTCGATAAAAAGAGCTAAAGGGTTTGGGATACCCAGCGCTACCAACGCTGAAGGTGGAGGAGGCGGGTTTTCTTGAAAGTCTGTCAAAGGAACAAATGCTGCTATACAGCATAGACGTAATAAGCAAAATAGGAACCATAAAATATACAAAATGCTTTTAAAACATACCAGAATTTATCCAATTTTCCATTGTGTCAGAACTCATTCTGATGTTTATCTCTCACAATTATTAATTACAATAACCGAATGTAATGATCTCAAGGTCTATTTATAGTCGCTTCAATGGGTGTTTGCCACATGTAAAGGTGGCGGCTTCTTATTGGTCGATAATATTGTTTCCGCATTGGTGCTTACCCGATACAAATAAATAAGCATCGATTTACAGTTATCTTTCATTCGCGCTAGCTCTCCCGCCGAGGATAGACGTCTTTCTCCGGTACTGTTTAGAGGGATCCTTGAAGGACCGTCGGTCATGTTTATTTTTCCAACAGTGCAAATGCGGGTACACATTTAGCCCTGTGATGGGAGGAGGTAGGGGTTTGAGTCCCTGGAAGGTCAACAAATGCTAATCCTAACTAAATGCATAAATAATAGCTTTGGCTATTTTCACATTTCAGCCCTGCACAAATGATGGTACATCACTAATATTATGTCTCTCCTCTTATTTGGGAAAAGATATCTAGACGCTGTTGGAGGGTTCAATTCCCCCCCCCCTCGTGTTCAGTTGTCATTGACGCCCAAGTGTGTGTACACATCTCATCCTGTGACGTAAGGAGGTTGGGTTCAAGTCCCTTAGAGGGCAACAAACGCTAATTACTTCACATTTTAATCTCTGGCAAATGCTGTTACACATTTAATCTGGTCAACATCAGTTCTTATCTCACACTTGCCCGAAGAGATTAGTTTGAATCCCTGTTGTGCGTGTGTACCAAGGTCGGTTTCCTCCTTCATCATCCACGGCTTGGGCCCCTGACGGGTAGTAAGACGCAGTTTTAAATACCAATAATCTTAACTTCATGGCTATTAGCAGGGCGGTGGGGGATTGAATCCAGGTCGACCATGTCACTCGGCCTTCACACAAATGCAGGTACATTTTATATCTTCCTTAGACCTGATATTACTTACGAATGTATGAAGTTATATATCATTTCATCAAAATATAGCTGCAAACATTAAATTCAAGTTACTCAATTCAATATTACCTATGAATTAATACAAGAATTATATATTATTCCGATAAAATATAGTTGCGAACATTAAATTATTTTTTCTATTATTATAAGTGGCTCGAGGAATAAAACGGTTGTTTATTTTTTCACTCTATACTTGGGTAGCAATCTACCGTCACAATGCATTTTATACTTGCTACGATGGTCGCATGGTCTAAGGTGTCACTATATGGCCAGTGACAGAGTGATAAATGTTTGAAGCGAATTCGGGTACACATTCTACCTGGTAGACTGACAAAATGGTGGGGTGCAGTAAGTACCGGCCGTTCTAACAGACATTATCTGTGCTAAAGATATAGAGGTTTGAATCCTGGTGTGCACGCCGTCTAAATGTAAGTCTCCTGGCGGGGGAAACTCGAATCATTGGTTCTAGATTGGGCATTTAGAAAGCACATATGAACCTGTGGCCTTCAGAAGGCCACAACCGATGCGCCAAGCGGCCTTGGGGCTTTGGGGGAAAGCACATCTGAACCGCCGACCTTCAGAAGGCCACGACCGTTGCACCAAGTGGCCTTGGGGGTCCATGACTCTTCAACAATGTCGTTACCATCCTCTTTAGAAATTTATAACAAGTTCTCGACATCTGATGACCCCCACTGTGGAGGGGTATAACGAAGTGAGGGGAAGGTATGAAGTGAAAAGCAGTCCAACAGAGTCTTGCGAAATGGACCAGTCAGTGTAAAATAGTTCGTTCTGTGCCATGGAGATATAAGGAGGGTGGAATAAAAGTTAAAGGGGTCTTACGACCGTGATATGCTGTCAGCTGTTCGGTGGTCACACTCTTCACTGAGCGGCCGGGCAGAAAATATGCTCCAAAGTGATGCCGTGGGAGGAGAACCCGGTGCCGTGGACTGTATGCCAATAAATAAAAACTACAACGCCCTGTCAATCCTACCCAGACATTAAAAATCAATAAATAAATAACCAATGAGCACAAATAAAAAACAAATTCTCACACATAAATAACCATTGAACACACTTAAAAAGTCAATGAGCACAAATAATAAACAAATGAGTCCAAAATAAACCAGTTTGGAACACCAGAATGGGGATTCAGCCAATCAGTGAGCTGTTCCCAGTCACCGAGCCATCTACTACTACGTTTCAGAGGAGCAATGGGTTTCAGAGGTATACAGGATTCCAAGGGGATGCAGGTACATTCTCTCTCAATTTTACTTTACTCTTTACGATCCTGTAGGTGTAAAGTTGCAGATAGTTTCGGATGGACGTAGTACACACACACAATCAACACGGTCGTTGTGGCCTCATACCATGGGCAAAATCGTGAACATTCTGGAAATATCAAGTGTTATAATCTTCGTCGGGAGAAAGAATGATCAAGGCTTCCCATAGCTTCCCTGGTAGCTACGACTGTTATTATTATTGACATGATATACTGTACCTCTTATTATAAGGTAGGCCTAGTAATAGTAATATGTTTACAACTTATTTTAATTATTACCCGGTTCAGTGGCCAAATGGTCCATGGCGTCACTTTGGAAATATACTTTACTGTCGATGACGGGAATATCGGGGTCGAGTCCCAGTCAGGTGCACTGAGGGTGGTTTATCCTAAATGTTTCCATTCTCCCCTCACTCAAACACGGGTACACTTCCTCTAAATTCAACCTTCCTCATCCCTAGCATATGTATAATTAATACTTTGGCATATGGTCCGAATGGTTAGTAAGAAGTGCTGCTAGAAATGTTTCTTAGTATAGGTGTGTTGTAATAATCTAATAGTAACTAGTCTCAAAATCCTACCCAAGGGTTTTTGGAAATATGTTAAAAATTGGGCTGGGCCGATAACGATAAGCGATCTGATTTATCGGCCGATATTGGCACAATCGGCAAGGATAATCTTTTTTTAATCAGATATATTTAAGCTGATAATTCAAAATATATGTCATGAAAATTCTCAATTCATAAAAATATAATTCATATTTCAAATAAAGATATTTAAATACATTCTCTTGCATGTAAACAAAAATTCTTTAACTTTGTGTTGGAAATTTTATTTTATAATAAACAGCAAAACCAACATTTTAAACAAAATAATGTAATACACCATTCAGTTTTATTTACCTCAAGGCTTATTTAAATTTATGAAATACTTGATAAATATATTAGAGATACAGATTTACTCAAGTAATAAAATTAAACACTTATCAAAAACAATTTTAGGTGAGCCAGTATGAAAGTATAAAAGTGACAAAATCAGATAATTCTTGTTCTTAAGTATTGTTACTATAAACTTTTGTAATACTGCAAAAAAAACAACTAAATCGACAGTGGTTACCGACAATTTCGGCAACAAAATATCGGTATTGGCAATATCTGCAAAAGGGCTTATCGGCCATGCCCTATTTAAAAATAATCATGTGAGCAGAGTCTCCCCATTCAATTCCCCGGCCATTAATTCATAGCTGTGAAAGGGAATGCATACATCTCGTCAATGATAAATTTATCTGTCATTCCATGAATAAAACCGTGGACCCTTATTTCATTATAAATACGCGCTACTGTCTGAACTAAGGTGCTGGAGAAGTGGCAATTATTCCATGTTTCCGATTAGAGCAATCCCTAATGATTATTAACTTAAAGGTGGGCTGGAAGGGGAGGAGAGAAAAGGCTGGTGTTTTTGCACTTTTTATGGCAAAACTTTTTTTTTGCTAAAATAAATAAAGCATAGCTCTAGTAGAAACATAGAGTTTAACTTTCTTCACATGTTGAGATCAATAGTTCCTGAATATCCATCATGAGAATAGTGGCATTAGATGATAAACTTTTAAACGAAGATAAAAAGTTGTCATTAAATTCCAAAACACCCTTGACAGATATTAAAGAATCGTTAAGGTCACCATGTGAAGAAAATTGAATTATATATTTGTACTGGAGCAATATTTTATTTATTTTGGCCAAAAATGAAGTTGTCATAAAAACTGCAAAAACACTGGCTTTTCTCACATCCCTTTCCATCTCACCATAACTGGCTTTAATAGATCCATCCAAAGTCCGTAAATTTTTTTTAGAAACAGCCTTTTATAAAATACAAACACTTTGTGGTCAACATTGACAACATTTAATAATAATACTAGTATGGAAGAAAGCAACGCTTTGATTGTACAATACAATCTATTTATACTATTGGCAGAATAAAGACACAACCGAGTCGAGTCGCCATTGGCTGTGATATCAATGATAGCTCATAGTAGCCGATGATATTCACATGTCCATCACAGACTATGTAGATAAATGATGAGTGAAGAGTGACTCTGTGCATGGGATGATCATGAGATATCTCAGTGGTAGAGCATTGGTGCACTAAGCCAAAGGTCCCGGGTTCGATTCCCCTATCCAGAAGTTTGTTTCATAAAAACTACAGTCTACAATTTACCATTCAAAAGTTACAAGTGAATGTTTTACAATTTTAAATATAAAGGATTTCGTAAGGAAAACAGTTTGACTTGTAAATTCTAGTGAAATTATAGAAAGTATTTACAAATCAGTTGTTTTATTTACAAGTGAAATATTAATATATACCATTTACCATTGTTACTGCAAACAAAAGTACACAAACTATTTTAAAATGATTCTGTGACTAGTTTAGTTGAATATTAAAATATCAGTTATCAAAAAAATGTATATACATAACTACATTTTCTTAGTGGATTACTACATTAGAGTTAAGAAATAAAATAAAATTAAGGTATGAAGTATAATTAATTAATTTTCCTGAACTCAGGTAGTAGATGATTTATTTTGTATAACAATAGACATAATGACCTTTATCTTGTAATAGTTTCTCAATCTTCCATGAACTCATTCGCGATTGTTCATATGGGGTCTTCTCCTAGCCTCAAAAATCACCTATCTCTCCACCCTCATCATGAGTCTATTAACATAATATATGTGTTACTTTAAATGTTTACACAGGTGGTTTGTTCATCAATGTAGTATCCTGAACTAATTATGTACAAATAACACATTAAAATTAGGCTTGTAGTAAGGTATCTGACCTATTTGTTGTGAATGGTAAATTATTATTATTATTAGCACCGCGTCTTACTACCCGTTCGGGTTATACGTCACTTACGCTAATGTGTAATGGTAGGGTGATTGTAAGACGAAATGGAGGACCTACAGTTTAACGTGGAATCCGAACCACGGTTGAGGCCTGGCATTCCCCACATTCACAAGATGTCTGTCAGAGGTGAAGGAGGGGTTTGGGAATCAGATAAATCTATGCTGGGACCGAGGCTTGAACCCCGGCCGCCAGCATAGAAGTCTGACACCTTACCCCTAGACCGCCAGGTCACCGTTGACTGGTAAAAAAATATTCCTTTATTTACAACTGCTTGTAACCTAAAAGTATCTTTGTGAAACCACAGGCCCCACAGGTGTCATATTTCAATTTATTCAAAGAAAATAGGTTATTAGTGTTTTTAATAGGTATTAATAAACTCCACCAAATTTGACAGCTGCTAATAACCTGACCTGCCGTATGAGTAGATTGAATTAGATTTAGTATGTTATCTTGCTCTCATATAAAATTTTACCATTAAAATTGGAATGTACGCAATACATATATAATTTATCTTTTAGCATAACGTTATAATAGTTTGGTCAAACCCTCTTTGAAGCTGAATGTGGTTCTTGTCCATCCTTCCGAGATTTTTTTTCTCTTCTAAAACCCTTATCCATCCATTACTTTCCATCCCGTTTTTCTTCTCATTCGATCTAAGAAAAGCCAAATAGAATAAGATTTAAAAAAAAAAAGAAGTGATGTTATTCGTTGCGCAACCTCCCGAGGGCTTTGTTGGTGCAATCACTCAATGTCCTACAATATGTCGGCAGTGCTACTCTTTGTTTCGTCGGGAATTCTTTGTTTCTCGTGGTTTTATTGGCCTCTCTTCCCCCTGTGCTCTTTTCTACCTACTTGTTTCTAGCTTGTATCTATTGTCTTAGTGTGTGTGTGTGTGTGTGTGTGTGTGTGTGTGTGTGTGTGCTTTCTTTCACTTGATCACTCTTCAATAACACACTGGATCGAGTTATAATGTGTGAGTTCATTACAAGGGGCTATTAACGACGTTGCCTAATTGTTGGCTTCGAAATTATTTTGCAAAGCGGGTTGCATCTTCACTTGACGCAGCTAAGCGCTATCACACTTAGACATTAATTCGCAAAAGAGAGGGAAGAAAATGAGTATATCCCGTTTCGAGGTTTCTTGTCCCTGTGCTGATAACACTTTTCCCTCTTCCTCTGACGAGTGTACACACTAACTCAACTAATTGAGCTTGAACAACATTGACTTGTATTTCAAAATTAATTTATCTTTATTTCCTATTTTGTATATATACATATTTTTCCGCCGAATTTTTTAATCTACTTTCTAGGAGCAAGATTCTAACTCGTTATTTTCGTAAATAAAAAAAATAGTTGGAGTTGTAGAGGATCTCAAATAAATACGTTCTTTAAGATTTTAAAATAAATATTTTGTGAGAATGTAAGACTATTTTTAAATCTATTTTGTTTTAATGTCAACTCTAAAAACCCACCGAATAAAACGTAAATACATGAACATGGGAAATCATATCTTGACTTGCCGTGACGTCATAGCTAGGCAACGTAAATAACCCCGACAATGCATCGGCGAGTACGTGGACCACCATAAAATGCCCATATTGTCTGGTTTGTATTAGAAGATAAGGTTGAGGTTCGAATCCCAGTCGGTTGCGCTGAGGATAGTTTTCCCTCACGCGTTCTTAACTATTTCTATTTATCTACGTAATTGCTGTTAAATTAGCTTTAAATTCCTTTATTCACATCTTCAACCCATTATTGTGAGTCAAATATGTACAACCCGGTCATAAAGTAATATTTGGAGGGAACGAAAAAGAAAGAAAGGACTATTTAAAAGAATATTGAATTTTCCAAATTTTATTTCCAGCTTTTAACTCCCAAATTATTCTACAGCTTTGATCTAGAACAGATACAACATCCAGTCCCCCAGCTGTTAATTCATCACTTTTAAAGGGTAAACCCATATTTCACCCATTATATATTTTTCGGCCACACCGGGAATCGGATCCGGGACCCTTACGTAGCTCAGTAGACACACACGCTACAAATTGATTTGATTTGTCGGACACGAGACGAACTAGGATGGATCAGATTGCATTGATGCGCAAGGCCAAAAGTTCCTGGTTCAATTGATAAATTGTACTAATATACATTTTAATTCATAAAAAATAATACAGTTGTATCATGTTGATAGCAATAAAACACGTTTGAATTTTCTAAAAGACTCTTCTAACGATTTTCTGTTGTAGTCTACACTAATATTATAAAGAGGAAAGATTTGATTTTTTGTATGTAATGGATAAACTCAAAAACTACTGGACCGATTTTAAAAATTCTTTCCCCAATATAAAGCTACATTATCAGCGAGTAACATAGACTATATTTTATTTTGATTTTTCTTAAATTTAATTTATTCCTAATAAATATGTCGATTCATATTTTATGGTAGAGTCTATGATGATTCTTCAATATGTGTGTTGAAAATAATAATGGGGGGGGGGT
>CABFOV010000016.1:245905-267620 GCA_902141375.1 Timema poppense | reverse complement strand
GGGGGTGGGGAGGGGGAAGGGTCTAGTAATCAATAATCATATACTACTCATGAAAGGCAAATAAATAAAAACTTTAAACCTGGCTTTAAAAATATCCTAATTCTGTACATACATATGTCTGGTTAATGTATTATTATTATCACCGCGTCTTACTACCCGTTCGGGTTATACGCACTTACGCTAGTGTGTAATGGTAGGGTGATTGTGAGATGAAATGGAGGACCTACAATTTAACGTGGGATCCAAACCACGGTGGAGGCCTGGCATTCCCCACATTCACAAGTTGTGATTAATACACGTCTTGTCAGAGGTGAAGGAAGGGTTCTGGTTAATGTAGACACACAATTTTAAGAGAATATTAAAAGAAACAAAGTTAATTAGGGTGTACTTACCTGAAACTAAGATAAACCACAAAAGAATATTCAAACTTTGCTGATTCAATTTTTATAGATAAAATGTAAAGCTTTTCTTGAGATATTTTCTTTCGTAAGCTCTCCCTCCACTTTTCACCCCCGAACGCCGAGTTCTAGATGACTGTGAAACCCTCCGTCTTTCCCCCTCTCCTAAATGTCAGTGAAGTAAATATATTTCGTGCTCAGTGGTTGGCGACAATGGACCGCAGCGTGCTCGCAGGAGCAGAAGTGAGCCTTTACAAAAGAGACAATAGTAGCACAATAGAGCTACTTCAAAACTGAACTAAAGCAGATATACAGTACTTCACTTCTTGTTGCAAACATTGTCTATATGGTGTTCTATACTCCATGTACAGTATAGAGTTATTCTTTGCTTCATTCTGTGAATATTGTATTATGGTGCTCTAAGCTCCATGTAGGCTACAATAAGCCGTTATTCTTTACTTCTTTCCGTGAATATTGTGTATGTGGTATTCTCCATTCCATGTACAGTATACATTTATTCTTTTCTTCTCTTTGTAAATAGTGTTTAAATCGTGTTATATACCTCAAGTAAAGCCTACAGTAATCTTAATTTATTTTTATCGAATCTCGTTCAGGTGAACTGGGGGTGGTTTTCCCTAAATGGTTTTCCACTCTCCCTCCACGCAAATGAAGGCTAACTTTTGATATATTCAACCTTCCCAATTCCTAGCCCATTAGCGTGATTTGTACTTAAGCGTATAGCCCGGCCGGGTAGTAAGACGGGCTGCTAAGTGAATTAATAGTGTTTACATATAGCTTTATACTCCAACTTTATTTATTTATTTATATTTAGCACCACGTCTTACTACCCGTTCAGGTTATACGCTTTAGATACTAATTACTCTATTGGATTAGGAATTGGGAAGGTTTAACTAGAGGAAGGGAACCCACATTTGCGGGGAGGGAGAGTGGAAAACCATTTAGGGAAAACCACCTCCAGTTCACCCGACCGAGATTCGAACCTCGATCTCCCCGTCCTCAGCAGTCGAGCTCAACACGATAAGCGCGTTAGCCAACTACGCCACCGAGGCGGGTTATACTCCAACTACATCCTACAGTTAATTCTCAACATGTCATATGGACATTGTCTACATGGTGCTATATCCTCAATATATTCTACAGTTATTATTTATTTCATATAGTTTAATATTGTCTATATGGTATCTTCCTCAATGTGAAATCTACAGCAAAACTTCCCAGCCTCCTTCAAACATTGTAAACATTGTTGCTTTAGAAACCCAGTGCAGTCCATAGTAAAACTTTGCATCTTATTTAAAAAACATGGTGATTTATATTATCTTTATGAGATGCCCAAGTAGGTATATAAATACCTATGTTTATATGATTAAGTGCAAATCTTCAAGTTGTTTACTAATAAAAATATTAAAAACGTGCATCACAATAAAGTCTACGCGAGAAGAGAGTTTGAAGTCACAGAAAGATACTAATTCAGTCACAATAAGCTTTATCCATACTAAAGCGATATAATTGTTTAAAGCACATTAAATTGAGTGAATGAATGAGCAATAAACATAATTATGTCTAATAATTTCAAAAAGTTGAAAGATTATATGGTAAACATAGAAGTTAAATGATAGTTTACTGTCCAAGACAAAAAGTACAGCTGTCTAGACAATGGCTGGAAAAAATAGCGACAGGTTTCTTAAGGAAATGCGTGGATTTTCCTGTATTAATAATATACATTCCACTATCAGTATACATTATTGTATATTTTCCGTATGCTTTGTTTTAAATCCATATAATCAACCAGCGAATATATATAAATATTTGTATATTTTTATATCGGTGTTTCTCTAACTCATCCCAATAGCAGACCACTTAATAATCGTTCAGTGCACACGCAGATCACCCATCTTAATATTCTAC
Organism: Timema poppense; assembly: GCA_902141375.1. Lineage (NCBI taxonomy): Eukaryota > Metazoa > Arthropoda > Insecta > Phasmatodea > Timematidae > Timema > Timema poppense. Next base: position 265,296 of record CABFOV010000016.1, on the reverse strand, counting down.
CTACCTGTCACTTGTCAAAGCTGTCAATTATCTAATGAAAGTGTTTATCAATCAGTAAAGACACCATACTTTGTTTTATATACACATTCTACAGTCCAACTTTCATTGGAAGAATCTTATTGATAGCTAGAAACGATACTAAATCACCCTTTATGTCAAGTTATATGATTAGTCACTTTTGATATATATTACAAATAGAAAGTATGAATAATGTAACCAAAGTTTATAAATCTTGACTTTTATTATTAGAATTGGACTGTAATAATTTTGGAACAAATTATGACTTAGTGGAGCTATAACCTGTCAACATGGTGCCATTTTGATTTATTTTTACCTTTTACTTTCTAATAAAGTAAATTATTGTAAGTGTGAAAATGTCTACCTAGAGATTACTATGAATCCCTACGTTATAGATGCCCTATAACCCAAAAACAATTTGGTCTGCCATCGGGGTATTGTTTTGATTTTGATTGAAGCCTTCAAATAAAGCGTAGTTTTATGTTGAGTAATTTTCGAAAATTGCAATAGTGATTTCGTTTAAAATGAATATCTGGGAAGTATTTACATTATTGTATTGTAAATATTATTTTGAAGATCACTGATTACTTATTTCTGGAAACTTAGTATAAAATTTTAATATGCTAGTTAAGAAAGCAAAAAACGATTACGTCCCATGTGCGGACCACCTGGCACACCATCACGTGCCATCAGTGGTTTGCGGACCACAGTTTGAAAATAAATATTTTAGATCATCAGTAAAATACAATTAGTTTGAATTATTTAGGCCTATTCTAATTCATGTTTACTGGTCATTAACCAACACTTTAAACATAAGGGTTTTAAATTTGGACCTTGGGGAGTATTACAAGGGAGATAGAAAAGAGTAGGATATGCATGGTTCCAATTTGATTGCAATACATACATTATACAAATAGCTACTAGCTAAGCCAGTTTATATAAGATATAGAAAAGAAGAATTTATAACCTCGTTCAAGCTATCTACTGGCAAACCTAAAGGACAGAGACCATCGGAAGGGCCTAAACACAGATGGAAGGATAACATTAGAATGGGCCCGAAAAAGATATGATGTATTAAGGTGGACTGGATAGAACTAATTCAAGATAGGGATAGTCAAAATCCAAGTTATTTGTAAACTACTATAAAATTATTTATATTTGTAAAATATAATATATTCTCATTTATCATTAAGAACTACTCCCAGATACTCATTTTAAAAACGCAATCTTAAAGGTTATTTTAAAAATATTTTAAATTTTCTCAAATTTGTCGTGACTACACAATCCCTAAATGAATTTATTTTAGATAACCCAACACTGTTATCATGTAATATAGGATCCAAGTACCAGTTTTGAACAAAATTGTTGCAGCGATTTTCAAATAATTTCAATTCATTTTTCACAAATCAGTCATCCATCAACTATTATTAAGTTGTTTTTTTAAAGAAAGATAATTATATATAATTATTTAAAATGTAAAAATTAAATGTATACCCATTTTTATCCAGATCACTAGAGCAATTTCTTATAATACTCAATATAAAAAATCTCTTAATTCATCAATAAACCACACCTGAAAATAATTTTCTTCCAAAAAAACTATACAGTTGTTTGTCATGTCAAACATTAAAAAAATTTAGAGTAATTTTTGAAATAGTTTGAATTTTTGGAAATCTTTGACCATAAAACTACCATTTTACCCAAAATATAAGTATTTTATAGTATTTGTAAATTTAAACAAGATCCTTCGATAATTTTCGAAAATTTATAACTCAAAATAATCACTTATAAATAAGTTACCTTTGATTTGTGGACTTGAGTTAAAACAAAAAAACATATAAATAACAAGTTTGAACAAAATCTATCAAACCTCTTTAAATCTGTGGCCAGAGACAGACAGAAATGTAAAATCCACCTTTACGTTTCGGACACATATAAGACGTAAATATTTATCATAAGCTAGAAGTCAAAAATGTTAACAAGCACAATACCTTCTCTTGGTAAAAGAAATTAAAAATTATATTTTATCATAGTCTTAAATGAAAATAATTCCAGCTTAGTATATTATTAAAACAAAAATAAAGAATCAGCTCATGTACTGATTGTACATCCTTTCCTTGGAGTCTCTTCCCATGTCCCGATGAGATGAGCTGATGATGATAGTGAATTACAGGGAGTGGTATCAGTAGAAATTCTTAAACCTTGTCTAAGCCTAACTAACCAAATCTTTGTGGCTGTTATGATAGTTCCCCTTTGGGAAAATTACTTTTGGTATTAACCGAGAATTAAACCAGCGACTCTTAAGCTCGTAGCTAGATGCTCTGAACATTATACCACAGGGCCAGTTATATTATGTAGTAGATTGTATAGAAGAGTAGTACCATTGTCACTGACTACTAGTTTTAAGGCTGCCACTAGATTTTTATTATTATTATTATTATTATTATTATTATTATTATTAGCACCGCGTCTTACTACCCGTTCGGGTTATATGCACTTACGCTAATGCTAATGGTAGGGTGATTGTGAGATGAAATGGAGGACCTACAGTTTAACGTGGAATCCGAACCACGGTGGAGGCCTGGCATTCCCCACATTCACAAGATGTGATTAATACACGTCTTGTCAGAGGTGAAGGAAGGGTTTGGCAATCAGATAAATCTGTGCTGGGACCAAGTATTGAATCCCAGAACCCCAACACAGAAGTCCGACACCTTACCCCTAGACCACCAGGTCACCTGCTACCAGTAGACACTAGTAACCATAAAATAATTAGGTAATGTTTTAGTTGATCAGTTGGAGTTTTTACAAGCTAGAACTTGTTAGTTTTCCTACACGCAATGATGGTAAATGTCGAACAAATAACAATTGTAACCTGAAAAGTCTCCATCATTTACGAATAACATAAAACATACAGTTTCCTAAAACCTCGATTTAAGGCCCAATAAATTGCCTCAAATTTCACTATTTTTCCTTACCCTCTTTTAACTGGGGTGTATTACATAGCCACATACACCCCGTAGCTCTCAAGGTTGCCCATGTCACCTGGGATATTTTCTAATTTCAGAACTCCTATAGTTGGGAAATTCACTTTCTCACCCACCTAAATATAGATTTCGTTGGATGCGATGCTCTTAGGTCTAAGTCATCACTCCCGTATTAGACTGGACTGCAGGTAGGGGGAGGGGGGAAGATCGGTCGGGTGTATTGTGGGTGGTGCTTTTCCTTAAACGGGGTTTTCCTCTCCATCCACGAAAATGTAGATACACTTCCTTTAATTTTAATCTTCCTCATTCCTAGCACATTAGTGTAATTAGTACATGTTCGTATAGCCCGAACTAGTAGTGTGTGGCAGTGCCAAAAATAAAATTTACTTATCATCATCCCTTCACCATTAATGTAAAATTACTTGGGGATAACCAGGACGGGTAGTAAGATGCGGAGCACAGAAAATATACATATAAAATAATTTTTTAACTAAAGGGCAATTTAGGTTGTACGTAACTTCTATATTATAAACCTTCTACTTATGATGTCGGACACCTTTATTTACAAACTGGTCCAATAAATTATAATATAATGAGGCAGCTGAAACATTTGTCAAGGTTGGCTACATGTAGAATGTAACTAGCTATCGCGAGAGGGCTTGGTGTTCTCTTGCTTACGGGTGCATTGTGATTTTTACCGATGGGCTTTATTTTATTTTCCCTCACCATCGACTCAATATTTTATCAAGTCGGTTATAAGTGTAGCAGTTACCGATCCCTCTAACTCTAGCGGATGCGTTTGTAGATCACGAAATTATTTCCTAAGGAAACACGAGGGTTAGTGCCGGGATCACGTTCAACTCAAACGTTCACGTAGTTTAACGTACAGGTTATCTTCGTGTTTTAAAAAAGAAGCCATCACAATGCAGTTAAGGTGCGGCCTAAAGGAGCGCGAGTAATTTTACAGTTTTTATAGAATTGAAATTTTTTTTGCCAAAATAAATCAAATATTTCTCCAGTAGAAACATAGAGTTAATTTTTCTGCACATGCTAATATCAACAGAGCTTTAATATCTGTCAAGGATGTCCTAGAATTTCGTCAAAACTTTTTATCTTTATTTAAAACGTTTTGACAAAATTCTAGGACACCCTTGACAAATATTCAAGATCTGTTGATATTAGCATGTGCAGAAAAATAAACTCTATGTTGTTACTGGAGAAATATTAGCTTTACTTTGGTCAAAAAATTTCAATTCTATAAAAACTGTAAAATTACTCGTGCTCCATTCGGCCGCACCTTAACTTAACGACGTTGCCTACTTGGAGTTTTGAAGCTATTATGCGAAGCAGGTTGCATCTTAGCTTGATGTACTTAAGCCGTTTAAGCACTATCATGCTTAGACACCAATGTACGAAATAGAAAGAGAGGGATGGAAATGAGAAGTTCACACTGAGAGGGATCTTCTTGTCTATGTGCTGATAACCATTCCCCTCTTCCACTGATGAATTTACTTAGTCACTTTAATATTTGTGCCTTGAAAACTCTGACCTGTTTTTAGTTTTACCTTTTCCTCGTTTCCTATTTTAGATAGACATATGCTATCACAGGATTTTTTCATTTACATCCTGTCAGGAAGATTCCTACAAGCCATTTTGATGATAAAGACAAATAGTCTAAGTTGTAGAGGATTTATAAAATATACATTTATAAAAAATTACTTAAAGATTTTAAAAAAAATATGACACTGTAGGACTATTTTTAGAATTATTTAAGACTTTATGGTTTTTGTTTCAACATTATATCTTAAAAACTCGCTGAGTAAATCATAAATTCATTAATATGTGAAATCCCATCTTAACCAACCGTGACGTCACAGGTAGGAAACGTCCTTCACATCCACCTTAACTAAAGAGGCTATCCAGGGAAGATCTTTCACGTAACGTGAACGTTAAGTGAAGGGTAGCACGTGCTCTAGCTGGCCTATTATGTTGCGATCAACGTCAATAGGGCTATCTAGGACTTCATCTGTGTGTTCAATATATTTATTAAATATGCTTTTAGTGAGGATTTATTCTATCTATAAATTCTATTTTGAAAATTTAAAAATGACACATGGACACGGGAATCGAAATCGGGACCTTTTGGCTCAGTATGCCAATGCTATAACCACTGCGCTATCCAGGAATCGTCCCGTGCCCAGGGTCATTCTTCACTCATATTTTAAGGCAGATTCCATTATGGACGTGTGGAAATCATCAGCTACCAATGTGTGATTTTATTAAGATCAAACCCGCCTCGGTGGCGTAGTTGATTAACGGGCTAGTCGTGTTGAGCTCGACTGCTGAGGACGGGGAGATCGAGGTTCGAATCTCGGTCGGGTGAACTGGGGGTGGTTTTTCCTAAATTGTTTTCCACTCTTCCTCCACGCAAATGCGGGTTCACTTCCTCTAATTCAACCTTCCCAATTACCAATACATTAGCGTAATTAGTATTTAAGGCGTATACTCCAAACGGGTAGTAAGACGCGGTGCTAAATAATAATAATAATAAATATTAAGATCACAAGCTATCAGATAACGCAGCCACCTCCGACTCGGTAGTTGGCTTCATGGCTGCTACTTGTACAATTATTATAATTATAAGGGATTAAATATTTAAGTGTATATATATATATATATATATGTGTGTGTGTGTGTGTGTGTGTGTGTGTGTGTGTGTGTAATATTTATTTATCTTATCGTATGGCACATTATGACCGGGAGGGACATGACATCCAAGTTCGGTCTCTTGTACGTATATTATGAGCTGCTCTGTTGGCACAGAACGTTGCCCATATCAAACCATAGGAGGTTGTCTGCACGTCGTACCTGCAATGAGATGATGTTATGACAGCTAGTATGATGATGTGGAGCCGGGGTGAGTCTTAACCTAACTTAAGCCCAATTTACCAAACCCAGGTGACCATTGGGATAATTTCCCTAGAGGCGATTGGCCCTTTTCATTTGGCGTGGAAATTCAGATCCATGGGAACAAACGGTTATCTATAAGAATTTTCATTGTTTTGCCATTTTCTTTTCGGAAACAGTTTGTTCAAGAATAGAAGCATGTTGATTAAGTTATACTTTTTATACACACACCTCCTCTATAATTTTAACTGTGATCAAATATCGATACAATTGATATTTTTCAATAGAAAACTGCCGGCTTCATAACAAAAAATAAAAAAATATAACAATTGATAAACATCGATACATTATTTGAGAAGGGGTGTTGAAAATATTAACACAAAAATCTCACTCATTCTCGATAAAAATAATATTTACAAACGTGTGATTTTTCCGGAAGAACTGTCCGCCATCTATGGTTTACGTGATTCATCTGTTCTTTATGTTGCGGAAGGATACTTTGATCGGTTGTGAAGCCACACCATTCCTTATACCCTCCCGCCCACCATCCAACAATAGGTTTTAGACTTGCTTTCGACAGGGCCGAGGGCCTTAATGGAAATTTACCCAAGGTGCCACTGGGAATCGAGCACGGGACACCGAAGCTTATAGCGAGTGGCACCGACCACTACACCACGAGGGTAGTTTCCTCTAATATTTAGTCGTCAATATAACTAGAACCTACATTGGTGGGCACGCAGGCTAGCTGTAAGGGTTTTATAGTTTGGTTTGTTGGTGATAATGAAATCGAGACTGGAATCCCGCCTGGCCGGGTGTCATGAGAGTGTGTTGAACAAATGTCCACCCATTTGTCAAGTTGTTAAACATACTGGGGCTATGTTTGACTTTCTAAAGTATGAACCAGGTATTTTCTAAACTCTAAGGCGTCACTCTTGCTATAGGCTACTATGTTGATGATGAGTATATCCGGGTTTGTATTATAATTCTCTTTCCTTCTACATCATGTCAAAGTCCTACTAAATATATGTCTCGTGTTTGTAGTACCTGTGTCACTGTTGCACGCAGCTCCACCCAGATTGCAAGTAGACAACAAAAGTCTGAACCTATTTTCCAGACTGTCGGCGCGGCTAAAAGGAAGTCTATAAGGTACATACATAGGTTCCTCAGTCAGCCTGTTTGTAAGATGCCACTCATTTTTTTTGCACAGAAAAAAAAAGAAACGAGAGGAAGAAAAAAAATTCTACAAAAAGTCCAAGCAAGCAGAAAGGGAAAAAAATACCTCTTTGGTGCCGACAGCAGGTCAGTTAGGATTCCGTCTGCTGCCATCACGTGACACACTTACAGTTGGGTGATGAGGAGATGGCTGAGTTATGGATGTGGGGAAGGAAGTAGGGAGAATCTTGCACCCTTCCCTCCTAACCTCTTCGTCAATCATTTTGTCAGGCATTACGGCTGTCCAAAGGTTGTCGTCGTATCTACTGGGAGAGAATTCGTAAAAAAAATTGGTAAACAGTCAAATACTCATAGATAGGACAGTTTAAAAAATGAAAATCAATTTTTTACGGTACAAATTAAAAAATTAAATTATATTTTTTATAGTGTTATTTTGTAGGTATTGATAATATCTGTCAAAAGTGACAACTTCATATCACATGACTTGACGTATGAATACGTGAAATTAGATCTACTAGCTTCTATGTCAATATTAAGGTTATTTCTTGAAAATTGAGCTACCTTGCTTAGTTCCACTAGTGTAATGAGACCATTCATCCCCGATTTGCGGGGACAGTCTTAAAAATTAATCTTATGTCTCAAGACTCGGTTTTTCCCCAATTTTTTAAATAAATAATTTAAACTTGAAATTTGTTTAGACTAGATAAATATAGTCAGTTTCTAAAAGTTTTAGATGTAAAATTTGGCAAAAATGAACATCATCATTACTAGCGACGAGTATTTCTCACTAGCACATAATTTTTTCTTGAATTTTTTTCTCCACCTGCGTGGAAGCTAATTTTCCACTTTCATGTATTGTGTCATATAACTTATATTGTGTATATTGTAACATTTCAAAAAGTTAATTTATTGACACCGTCCAATAACACGAGTGTACAAACTGGGCTAAAAGTTGTATTTTTACACAGTTTTATTAGCAACTATCTTCTCCAGGCTTTCGTAAATCATTTTAGAGTGGTTGTCCCTGAAAATGACACTATGGTATAGTTTATAATATAGTGTCATAATATAATCAGTCTAGGTAAGACAATCGCCATTTAGGGTAAACGTTATTTATATGTACAAAAGAAACATACTATCGATTTATGTTTGATACACTTTGGATGTGTCAGAATAGACTGTGATGTTTGTAAGAGACTTATACAGGGTGTACTTTAATTGGTGTCGAAAACTTTAGGAGCATATTCCCATCTACGAAACAGTAAGAAAAGGTTAGTATAAACATGGGCGCGAAAACGTTTAGTTTCTAAAATTGTAGGAGTTTTATTTTTAAATCTATAAGTAATCAATGGAAAAAGTAATGCAATTAAACAAGACAAATTTAACATTATTATTATTATTAGCACCGCGTCTTACTACCCGTTCGGGTTGTAAGCACTTATGCTAATGTGTAATGGTAGGGTGATTGTGAGATGAAATGAAGGACCTACAGTTTAACGTGGAATCCGAACCATGGTGGAGGCCTGGCATTCCTCACATTCACAAGATGTCTTGTCAGAGGTGAAGGAAGGGTTTGGTAATCAGATAAATCTGTGCCGGGACCGAGGATTGAACCCCGGCCGCCAGCACAGAAGTCTGACACCTTACCCCTAGACCACCAGGTCACCAACAAATTTAACAGAAACAAACAAAAACACAAGACAGAATTTTTTGTTACCAAAATGTTAAGAAAACAAATTGTGCCCTGCTTAGATACACCCTTTGAACCTGCTTTGTCGTACCCTGTTTGATACACCTGGGATGTTACGTATTTACTCACATTCATATACAATTTGCTTTCTTAAAACCTCAACATCAGGCACAGGAATGGCGTAAAAAATGAACTCAAGTGTTCCCAAAGATAAAAAATATATTGGCCTCGAATTAGGGAGTCAAATAGGCCATTTAATGGATCCTTCAAGACAATTTCCATCTTTGGAGAAAACCTTTAATAACTCTCGGACTAAGCGTTTTTAGACCAATGCTTGTATTACATTTGGGCTATAGGAATACGACCCTAAAATATTTGATAACAATTAAAATACACACCGTATAGGGAAGTAGTGTTCTTGTGTTGAGATATGTGCATGCGCGGGGTAAGCAAACACGCTTGTGAACGCATGGTTTGATGCAAAGTTTTTTTTATATTATTACTTATTTTTATTCCAGAGTTTTTGTGACAATGGAGTGTTTGAAAGACGAAGTAGTAATACTGATACAGTCTATCCAGCGTAGGAATGGTGGTAGCTGACATCATTTTATTGCAGACATTGTTCGAAAGTCACTTATGTTAACCTATGTTTAAATAATCGTTATTTTCTTAGTAATACTATTTTTTGGATACCCGAAAAAATAATTGCTAGAGCTCCGTAAAAATGGTGAGATGCGATCAAGAGAAAAGTGCCATATAAAGATGGAATCGAGTACTTTTTCCTTTGATAGTTTTTAGATATGATTTACAATGTTTTTGAAAAGCCAAATAAAACTTGATTGTCTTGTTACACGAAATCCTCCTATAAAACGAGATAATACCGCTTTTACAAAAAGAAAAAACTTTAGTTAAACACGAAATTAATAAGAAATTAATCCGAAATTTTGACCATACTGTATATTGATTAGTATTTTGTGGTAGTGTAAGCTAAGCTAAATTGTGAAATATGCAAACTTGACAAAGAATTTCAAAGTAAATAATATATAAGGTTTCTATGGTAAATCTTAATTTTGTATACATTATTTCAATACGTGAATAATACTTACACCTCAGATAATATGTGATTTTGAATAAACACGAAATAACACCTAAAAGTGAGATTTAAAAAAAAAAATTAATCAAAAATGGTACAATTTTTACGTAGGTGACCTAGCGGTCTAGGGGTAAGTGTCAGACTTCTATGCTGGCGGCCGGGGTTCAATCCTCGGTCCCGGCACAGATTTATCTGATTACCAAACTCTTCCTTCCCCTCTGACAAGACATCTTGTGAATGTGAGGAATGCCAGGCCTCCACCGTGGTTCGGATTCCACGTTAAACTGTAGGTCCTTCATTTCATCTCACAATCACCCTACCATTACACATTAGCGTAAGTGCGTATAACCCGAACGGGTAGTAAGACGTGGTGCTAATAATAATAATAATTTATCATAATGCATCGTAGAACTAAATATTGTGTTAGAACTGAACCTCTGCGCGGGAATTTGTCCTTTACCGTGGCATCTACCTTAGGTTTTATACTTAGGTTTATTTGTCCTAATGAAACATTATCAAACGAGTTCCAATAAAGCGATAACAGTAAGTGCAGTCCTCTTCTTACACTCAGGCATTGACTACAGCGCTTGGTGGGTGAATTTTTCACTAATATCGGGTCTGCTGCAACCTAATTCCATATTTAGGATTTTCCCAGCTTTAGGATATTTAACGAATATTTTGAAATATTTTCTAAAATATATTTTTTTAATTACAAGAAAATATTAATATTGTACTATGATAATGAGTGGATGTTTTTGCAATGTTCGAATAAATAAAAGTTTTATATTCTGTATTTTTGAAACAAATTACAGGCTATGATATGCAGATTATTTATCCAAATTTTTCAGGACACCATAGTCAATATCTAAAACTTGTTTTTAAAACTATAATTATATTTTAGAACATATTTTGACTCATTATGTCAGTTTATTTAAAATATTTAAGAATATAGTAGAATGCATATTTCACAAATTTTTTTAGGGATGCCTATCTGTATTGTATAGTATTGAGGTTGTTGCGATCCCAGTAAGGGGTGCCGTAGCCCCCAGCTAATCCCTATGTTGCATACCTCCCCCTTCCTCGTCTCTCTCTTAAGTCCCGTCTCCCTAGCAATAATATTTACGGTCGTGGACCACTAGCCATCACTTCCCTATTATCCGAGAACTAGGAGAGCTCTTGAAAAGGGCCCCAACATAACCCCTGGGACTCGAATACTCTTCATTTCCTTGATGGAGCAAGTCTTTATGTTCATTTGACATAATGTCCGAGGTCGAACAGGTAGAAAAACAAACAAGGCTGAAGGCGAAGAGGGTGAAACAGAAGCAGGTAGGCTACTGTAGACATAGAATTGCCATCTTTTAGTTATTCCCCTCCCTCCCCCCTTCAAAGTACTTTTTATTTAGAAACATATTGGTAAGAATCATGTGTCGGAGTCCGACAAAGGGTAAAGCCGACAAATGCATAACATGCTCTTTCTCGTAGAGTTCTGGGAGTAGTTTACAAACAATGTATATACACAGATATTTTATTAAGGTTGGTTGGGAAGGGGGTTTATTGAAGGCAGTTATTTATAGTTTTTATTAAAAAATAGGTTTTGGGCCAAAATAAATAAAATACTGCTCTGTTAATACATTTGGTTTAATTTTATACACATGGTAAACTTAACAGTTCCTGTATAGCCCCCATGAGTATAGTGACAGTTGATTAAGACAATTATTTTTAAAAAAAAGAGCTTTTCATAAATGATAATATGATCATGACAAATATTCAAAATAATTTGATTCAACCATGTGTGGGAAATTAAACTAAATGTATCTTCTGAGGCAACATTTTATTTATTTTGGCCAACATTTTTTTTTTTTTTTTGCGTAAAGTATTGTTAAGTATTTTTTTAAATTTAAACTCAAAATTAATTCTTTTTAATTAGTCAGATATCTTTTCATAATTTTCACCTACATTTTGTTGAACAGAATATTAAAAATATCAATTAATTTTACAAATAATGCGAGATTTTGAAACGTGTGCCTTTTTTAAATTAATCAATAAACACGCAGCTATGAACACCAAATAACAATTAATTATTCGTTATCTGCTTTCAGATAGAAGATTGATTCGAACCAGAAGCACTCCGGAGTGGATGGACTATAAATTTACAATTTTCAAACAGGGAATTAATTGAACGATATACCTTAGACCTCATGAAAAGAAAGCGGTAAATAGCTTCAAACAAAAATCGTGAAGGACCTTAAGTCTGTAATTTAAGCGTAAAACTACTCGTGAATTCTGACAATATCCGGAAACCGTTTAAAATATCTTATATAGAATACATATAGGGCAACCAACATTGGCGAAGTGTCAGTGAATTCACCTTTCATACAAAATTGACACTATCTGATAAAAGTGATAATTATATAACACTTGCTTTGGCAACTTCATGAAAATAGAGTTAGTAGTTTTTAACTACGTGATAAGGTTTTTATATTATTATAATACTATTATCTATGAAAACCGATCAACACAGAATAGCACCATTTTTAAGGTTATTGCGCTCGGTTTCGGGTATATTTGGACCAACAGGTTCGTCAAATCCAATAGGCCGGAATAGTGTTTTCGACCTTATGTGCCTCCAAACCTTGCCTTCATGTAATCTATGTCGATATGTATTAAATATAGAGGCGAAACTATTCATTGGATTTTTTCAACCTTTATTTAATATAATTAAGATATATGGAAACACATAAAAGAGTTTTTTTTCATATATAACTTAAGATTAATTAATAGGATTAGGGACTGATGACTGATTTTCGGTATATTAGGAACGTTTTCAAAAGTGGCTCAAATGAGTCTGTTAAAAGTTTTTCTGGGGAATATTTTACATTTTAAACAAAAATGTAGTATATATTTTCTTACAAATGTATATGAAGCTCATTTACAAACAATTAACTTTAGAAAATCTGATATTTTTTTTCCATCACCAATTTCAAACTGTCTAGGTTATATGCCTATGTGATAAATACTCTAGGTGGATAGGTATGAGGAAGGAGGCATTTTATATATAATCTACCAACATTTTCTGGGAATGAGTGTGGGAAACCATTTGGGAAATATCACCCTTAGTAGAACCGACCAGGATTCGAGCACAGATCTCCCCATCATCATCGGGCTGGATTAGAGTGAGAGTGATGCCTTAGACCAATCAAATACTGAATCGGATGGAAAATTTGAAATTTTTTGAAATGGTTGTAACCATTTTGTTCAAAATTTATATTTAAAGAATGTTTTATTGGATTGTCAAAATGTTATTTTCCGGAAAAAAATATTTGTAAAGTATCCACGATTGTATCGTACCAAATTATCATTTCTCGCCCTACTCCTCCTCCTTGGGGTGCCAAATTTGGTAATGCATAGTTTCTACCACAGGGGTATGAGATAAACACGATAATGTACCTCACCCACTATAGGATTCACTTATATTAATTTTCTATTTTTAGGAATTTAGTTTAATAATTCTTCCAGTTTCAGTTAATCTGCACTTTTATAATTAAAAATGCAATATTACAACAACATAGTTCCTGCTTGTTTGGCGAGCCAACGTGGAGTGACTTGTAGAAGCTTTGTCAACTTCTAATATCCCCTCACCCCTTTCCTTCTCTCTATGGTATAAACCAACCAATAAGAGAGCTCTTGATTGGCTGAAGTTTTGAAATCTAGCTTCTTATTAGTTGTCTAATATCTATTTGAACTAAAACCTGGCTGAATCATTACCGTATTTTAACATCGAATGGAAGAAAATATTGAACAAAGGATGGTGCAGTTCTTATTAAGTTATTTTTAAAAATAACTTATGGGCTTAGAACACATTCAAATAAATAATACTTAATTAAAATGATATTAATAAAGATATAACTTGAATCTAGAATCTTATATGAATGTAATATCCTTAAAATTTGCCTAGTCATTCGTGGACAAAGCATAAAAGGAAATTTACATACAGTTCTTTAGTCATAAGAGATTAACAAAAATAAAATACACTTCATCCATGGCTTTCAAACAAATGAGAGTGGCCCAGAATAGGGTCATTATAATATATTTGAGGTATTCCTAGCATACAGATCTAATAAACATGTGTAAAAGAATTTTTCCAAGTTTTAGTGACCTCTTTCACATCAGGGATCTTACTTAGTAAATAATTTAAAACTAATTTTTTTTTTACAAAATACATAATTGGATGAAATTCAAAGGTTTTATGAAGGGGAGATGGAAAGTAATTATTTGCCTGTATTCTTCATGTAATTATAGTTACAATATTTTCAGAAACTGTACAACATATCACGCAAATAAACTACATGTTCTTAAGCTCTGTATTATTATTAAAGTATATGCCTACTAGCTTGGAGTGCCCATATACAGTACGTAGGCCTATAACAGTCTGTCCAAAACAGAATATTTTTCAATTCATTTGGAGAGAATTTAAAATAATGTTTTATAACATAAGTGGATAACTCCAGGACACTCTAACAATAATAGTGAGCTATGAATTGGTGCTTGTTTTGGGATGCTATGTTGTACAGTTTCTTAGAAAAAATTAGGTTTATTTACAATAGTATGGGGAGTGTAGATAAATTATTCAATTCCAGATTCCAAAGTCTACACAAAATTTAGTTTAGTAAATTTTACATTTTTATAGCTTTCATAATAAAGGTTTTAGATAACGTAGGTTGTGGCAGTAAAATTATAACTTCATAATTATTATGGGATCAGGAAATATATCTAATGATCATAAAATTTAATATAGTTTCATCCAATAGCACGCTGTTGTTATTTTGATTTTTTGATACTTATAGTTTCATGTGTTCGCTAAAATTACAATATATTGACTTTTTTGTTATTGTGGTTTTTATCAGGGCCTATAGGTATTTTATGCCCACAAAAGTGTTTTGTGATGAAATGGATGAATTAAACTCTAAACTTACAAATACTATATGACCCAACTGAAGCTGGGTTCAATCTTTTCGGTGAAACCCTGACAGCAAATGTAAAAGGTATTTTAGGATAATTTTTAAGGGTTTTAATATTATTGTATTACAAATCTTTTGTTTGAGATAAATGTCGAATCAAAATTATTTTTTCAAAGAAAGAACATTCATATTCAATGCCTATTGTGAACTTTGATCTTGAATAGTAACGAAAATATGCTCGCTGAGACTTTATAAGACATTTTAATCACATAAATAATATATGGGGAAGGTAAAAACAAAGGTCAAAAGCATCCGCTATGAATAACAGAAAGTGTTATCTGACATAACACACATCCGTGGATACATGGATTAAGGCGTCAGTCCCATCTGTTATATTTTGTTGGTGTTAGGGAGATTAGGGCTCGAATTACGTCCAAGTTTAATCACTACTGAGTTTTTTTTTTTCAAAATAGTGTTTACACTCTCCTCCCACGTGATTGTGAGCAAATTTGATCTAAAATCAACCATACTCATCCATTTTGTATTAGTATATTTATGTGTGTATACCAGCCAGGTATGTGTGACATAAAATAATCAAGATTTAAACAAATTTTGAACATTACAAATTCTGTGTTTTTTTGGTCACCGACTTTCACTTTTCACTTCCCGTTTGGGCTATTCATAAGACAAAAAAAAAACAATCCCACATCATCTTAAAACGCTTTGAACTGATCCTATCAAAACATGACTTTATTTGCAAGAAAAGGCTAGATATAGGTATATAATCTTCTGCTTTAATCTCATTAGTGCAATTTTTGGCGTGAAGCGTTGTCAAATTTTTATACTCTAAACTAAAAATTTAAACTTTTTAATTGGTCAGAAACCTGTTGATAATTTTCGCCTACATTTTGTTGAAAAAGATATTAAAAATATCAAACAGCTTACTAAATAATGCAGGATTTTTAAAGATTTTAAAAAGTATCTCAGGCTTAAACAAGTATTTTTTAAATTAATCGCTAAACATGCAACTATGAACTCTCAATAACAATTAATTAGGCTACTTGTTATCTGCTTTCAGATATAAGCTGGCTAAGGGATAAATTAGGTTGCATTTGAGGAAAAATATACCCACATTTGCGTGAAGAGAAAGGGAAAAACCATTTCAGAAAACCCTCTCGAATACACCCGACTGGGATTTGAACCCCGACCACCCCATAACGATAAGCTATATTTGTTGCGAGAGAAACACCTTAGACCATTCAACCACCGAAACGGATAAACTTTAGTTTACTAATGGTAAGACGGGACGTGATTTAGTAGATTGACGCAGTCTCCAACAGTTAAAAAAGATTGCATCAAACCAGTAAAAAAAAAAAGTACAAAACATAAAATTAACTTAAAGTGAGTGAAAACATAAACTAAACAACCCCTTCCCACGGACCTATGATTCGTGATAATGACGTCATAGTGACCCAGTGAGAGAACTGGTGATCCACACCAACACCACCAACATGACACAAATAATAATAAGAAATGAAACATTAGTTAAAGACGAAAGAGACGCCGCCACGGCAGGCTGACCTTCAGATCAATTAAGACGACCAATTAAAGCTGTTAATGTCACTAAGCTTACTCTATATCCCTTACTTTCTCTCTCTCTCTAGTTAGCGTAGCTCCGTTGTATTTCTCTCCCCTTATCTTCACATCCCGTCCACTCTATTTTCTCTGTGTTTTTATTTTATCTTTTTGTCGTGTAAGCATTGTCGCAGCAATCAACTGGTCGAATCACGCCATATTTACATTAATGTACAGTACAACTGTTTGAATATAGTGAATTCACGATAACTATGCTTTTTATGGGGGTTAAAAATAGACCCGGAAATAGTTCCACATGCATTCACCTCACAAATAGGTTTAACCACCTTTACAATACATGTGGAATCACATTTTCACAGGAATGAATATTTAGAGAATACACACATATTTTTCCCTGTCAACATTAATAACATTTTACTATATAATATTCATTAAATTAAAACATGAAACTTGGATACGGGAATCGAACCCGGTATACCTTTGGCTCAGTACACCAATGCTATACCCACCGAGCTATCCAGGAATAGTTCCATACTCAGGTTCCATCACAGACTCTGCCTTAAAATATTAGTGGAGGGTGACCCAGGTCAGTGGTTAGAGAACACAGCGGTGGTGAAAAAACCTCCATGTAGGCCTACAGGTATTTGTCTATTGTGTGGAAGGAAAGTGGAAAACCATTTAGCTAAAAAAAATAATCTCAGTGCACTTGGTTGGAATCCAAACCCCGAACTCTCAGTTAATATGTGCTGATACAATCAGTCAGTTCTTAAAGTGCACGTTAAATATATCAAATAAATGAAAATCAAATAAAAACCACATGGCTTGTAATAGGCATCGATAAGTACTTAGCCAAGGCTTCAATAGTGCCTTGGCTAAGTACTTATCGATGCCTATTACAAGCCATGTGGTTTTTATTTGATTTTCATTTATTTGATATGTTTAACGTGCACTTTAAGAACTGACTGATTATATCAGCACACAATTTATTAACTAACTTAAGCCTAGAGGAAACACAACATCCAAACCCCTGCCGTTAATTCATTACTGCGAAAGGTGAAAACCACATTTCACCAATAATACAATTTTCGGCCATGCCAGGAATCAAACCCGGGACCCTTATCTCAATAGACAGATTGGATACCGACTGAAGGTGTCAAACGGCCATATTGTTAAACGTGCTATAGTTAGAATAAATACACAAAACTAGGAAATCATAATGTTAGTATATCATAATGACATGTTTACCCATCTCCAATCTGAACATATACGGGGTAAACTCGAACAGCGGGGTGATTGAGGCCAATAAACAGCTGACAATCAGGCTTGTCTCGCAGTTGAAACTCGGAAGACAGATGGCAGCACTAGCGTCCGGAACCGACCAATTACCCTGGCTCAGTCGATGTGAATGACTATAATAGGAAAAGGAGGTAGTGAGCGGGAGGGCGAGAAAATGCAGCTTTACAAGGGAGCGCCATTAAACACTCATTATAGTCGTTATGAAGTGAATTACGCGAGCGTGCTCTTGTATTGAGCTAGGTCAGTGATAGCATCGTACGTCGTGCAACCTGTATCCGAGCCTTTACGTTACTGAGGGGCTGTGTTCGATACAGGTGTAGTAGGAGGGGGGTGGGAGGGTAGAATATTATCGAGTTCCGAGATTATAGGCCTACCTGTTGTCTAATAACACGCTCTTTAACTTAAGAGAAACCCGTATTGGGTGAACGCTAAATTTTTATTTAGTCAAATTGTCCTCATTAGGGCCGTACGCAAATCAAATTATTACACTAATGTGTTAGGTTTGAGGAAGGTGGAATTTAGAATAGTATGCCTTCATTTGCGTGAGTGGAGGCAGAGTGAACATCCATTTAGAGAAAAGTACCCTCTGTCTATCCGACCAAGACTAAAACCCCAACCTCCCCGTCATCGGCAGTTTAATCACTGGTGAAAGTGACGTCTTAGACCAGGCATGTCAAACTAGTAGCACACGGGTAACATGTGGTCCGACCCATGATAATGTGCAGCCCGTGGACTTTTTAATTAAACAACGTAAGTAATTAAGTAATTCGATTCTTCTTAATATAAACGATGTAGAGATAACTAATTTGAGATTATGACATTTGGAAACTGTTCATTATTTGGGGAAATCTTGCAAGTGAGGTTGGTATACCCAACTTTAACTCTCAAAATATGCTAAATTTTCTCATATGTGCAATGTGTGTAAGTAAGGTCACTGCTTAAGGCGCATCAATTATGAAACTTAATTAGAAACAAGGTCTAAAGCCCATTACTCACACATTTACTGTAAATAAAAGATGCTAATTTCTACGAAAAATACTGAGTAAGTCTTGAATTTTATTTGCTTTTAAGTATCTTTTTGTAATAATGAAGGTTTTAAAATAAAAGTATTTTGTTAACTTACAGATAGTGACTTTTTTTTTTAACACTGTGTCTTACTACCTGTTCAGGTTATAATTTATATGTACTAACTAAGCTGATGAATTAATGATGAGGAAGTTTTAATTTAGGGGAAGTGTAGCCGCATGGAGGGAGGGTGGAAAACATATTTGGAAAAACCAGCCTCAATACGCCATACCAAGATTTGAACGCCAATCTCCCTGTCATTTTTTTTATGGTCTTATGGCATCTTTGACTACTAGCCGGTCTGGTGGCATAGAACGTTACCCAGAGTAATTCTATAGAATTTGGTGACCTGGCGGTCTAGAGGTAAGGTGTCGGACTTCTATGCTGGCGGCCGGGGTTCAATCCTCGGTTGCGGCAAAGATTTATCTGATTACCAAACCCTTCCTTCCCATCTGACAAGACATCTTGTAAATGTGGGGAAAGCCAGGCCTCCACCGTGGTTCGGATTCCACGTTAAACTGTAGGTCCTTCATTTCATCTCACAATCACCCTACCATTACACATTAGCATAAGTGCGTATGACCCGAACGGGTAGTAAGACGCGGTGC
>CABFOV010000016.1:206306-237142 GCA_902141375.1 Timema poppense | reverse complement strand
GGGGGTAGAGGGGGTGGGGGGGGGGGGGTGGGGGGGCGTGGGGGGGGGGGGGGTGGTGGTGGGGGTTTGGGGGAGGGGGGGGGGGGGTCCTAATGTGGGGGCGAGTTTGAGGTAATTTAGAGCTAAAGTGAGAGTCTGAGCTGATGTTGGAGTTAATTTTGGGGCCATTTTAATGCCATTTAACAGATAAAGTGAGTGAGATTATGAGATAATGTGGGAGCTAGCTTTGGCACCATTTTTTATTAATTTAATACCAATTTGAGTGAGAGTCTAAAGTAAAATGAGAACTAGTTTGAGCACCAGCGTTATCTTAATCGAGCAGTATTTTGAGGCAACGTGGAAGTTAATGTGGGTGTTAAAATATGTATATTCGGTTTTAACGCAAACCAGCAAATTTGTGTAATCGACCCACTCCATAATAGCAAGAAGCTGACTACTGTGTAGTCAAGAGTTTCAAGATGCCCTTATCCTATTAGTCCAGACGTGTTAAGAATCTGAAAACGTGAAATTGAAGTTCAAACTGGAAAGAGATGACGAAATAACACGAATTGCAGTTTCTAAAAATCTCGAGTAATGTGCAAAAATACCAAATTGCTCGTTACACCGTATCAGTAGAATATATCCTGCTGGATACTAGTCGCATGCATCAGAGGAAAGTGGGTTGCAGAATACACGGCGCATACCTACGTACCACACGTCCAAGGTTTTAATGACGATCCCTACCAGTACTGTAGCGTCAAGTAAATATAGAATCTCCCATGTCCATGTATTCATCTGAAATATAGGCTCTTTGGTTCATAAATGTAAGTGCTCAGAAGAAATCTTCCTTTCAGGATGTAGATTTTAAAAAAAAGCCCGTGAAATCATTCGTCTATCTAGGATAGGGACAGGACAATTAATATATATTCTTTAAATGCAGGTAAATGTTATTCAGCCTCAAATAGTTGAGTGAGTGTGTGTTCTAGTCATTGGAATAGGGGGAGTGTTATCAGCCGATAAAGAAAAGACCTCGTAGGTTGAGCTGTACATATTGTTCCCTCTCTGTCTATTTGGTACATTGTTGCCTAAGTGTAATATCGTGCTAATAGAGATTACGGTAGGATGGAAGAGGACGTGAGAAAAAGACCAGTATTTTTGCAGTTTTTATGGCAAAAACACTTTTTGAACAAATAAATAAAATATTGCTCCATTACAAATATAGAGTTTAATTTTCTTCACATGGTGATATCAACAGTTCCTGAATATCTGTCATGAGCATTAGAGATTATCTAACAAACTTTTTAAATGAAGACAAAATGTTGTCATTAAAATCCAGAACACCCTTGACAGATATTCAAAAAATGTTGAGGTCCCGATAAGAATAAAATTAAATTCTTGGTTTGTACTGAAGCAATATTTTATTTATTTGACCCAAAAAAAAAAAGTTTTACCATAAAAACTGGAAAAGATACTGGCTTTTTATCGCTTCCTTTTCTACCCCCACCTGAAGTGTGCTAAGTTAAGAAGCAACCCGGCTTGCAGCATAGCTTCGAACTCACCAACTAGGCCATGTCTTTAATTTATTATTACTGTATATTTTCCACGATGTCTTACTACCCGTTAGGGCTTTCCGCGTTTAATACACTAAGGGAATAAAGATGCGGGTGATATAATTAAGAGTAAATGTACAATACCTGCACCTGCGTAAAAGGAAAGCATTTAGAAGAAACCACCTTGAGTACAAAATGCCAGGATTCAAACCCCAACATTCCTATCACCTGCATATCCGACTATGAGTTTGACGTGTGGTACGCAGGCGCACCGATGAGGGTTATTTCATTGCTATCCGCAACTATCACTAACTAATCTATGGCTTTAGGATAAGAACATAAAAAAGGCAAGAATGCAATGTTGCGCCGTGATTGGCTGCAGTGTAGTGTACTCGACTATTTTCTCTCTTTGATTTCTGTTTACTATGATAGCTCAGAGGTATATAATGGTTCCACAAAGTCCAAGGACATGGGTTGAATTCACCTAGTACTAGTTTCCATTTTTAAAATGATTTAATGTGTTTTAAATTATATTATCAGTGAAATTAATACTCTTTATCAAGCGATTCTTTGTAATATTTCGGGTGCTTTAATTAAACACAGACAGAAACTGAAGCTCTTCTGAATTCAGCCACAGTGAAAAGTAGCGCCTAATTGTGGACGTAGATGTTCGCTGAAAAAAACAAGAGCAAGGAAAGTAATCACACGACGAGCTCTAAACCAATCACAATAATTCAGCACCAATGGCCTAGTCCGCTTGGCGTGACTTGAAATAACTTCAGCTTTCACTTTTAGGTGTGACAACTTCTGCTTGAGAGACCCAATCAAATTTCAAAACCAAGCGACTCAATCAGCGCGCATGCGCCCGCGAAGCGAGATACTGATATACTGCATCATTTACTCTTGTGAAATTGTTTTAAAAATAACTTTCTTTATTGAGGAGCGCGTGTGTCGTTCTCGTATTGTGTTGATTTGTCTCACGACATAAAACCATAATTTGAAAACATCCGTGATTATTGTCCTACATCAAATACTATTTTCAACCTGTGGCCTGGGTCAGTTTTTTATTCAGGCCATATATTTTTCCACTAATGGCTTGTTAGGCTTGTCGTAGTTTCATATACCTTATAATCTAACTTGATACTAGGAGAGGCACAACATCCAGTCCCCGACCGTTAATTCTTCACCGTGAAAGGATAAACCCACATTTTACTAATGATAAATTTTTCGGCCATGCCGACAATCTAACCCGGGACTCTTAGCTCAGTATATAATCACGCTAAGTACTGAACTAATATGTATGCTCATTATGATATATTAATCTTAAATATCTGTTAATCCACTAGAAAATTAAGTTTTTTTGATAATCAGATGTCTCCTGATTACGTTGCAAAGCATCATACATCTATATATTTTCTGCTTGCGTGTAAACTTCTGCACGAATTTAACATATTCTGCTGTATATTTTCAGCAAACATCTTAATCGAGCTTTGTGCTCTTGACCACTTTAGAACCTAGTGATGAATCTAATCTCCGTGCGTTATCGATTGACAGACTATGGGACAGTTTCATAGTCAAATTTAGTACGCCTCAAGTGCGGCGCTACACTAAGTACATGACCACCACCTAAACCAGAATGGAATGGGCCAGTTTCCTATGCGAGAACGGCCCATTCCATTCGAGTTTAGGTGGGTGTCTTCATGTACTTAGTGTAGCGCCGCACTTGAGGCGTACTAAATTTGACTATGAAACTAGCCCTATGTCGGCTTTCCTTTGTGGACTATGCAATGACATGCAATAGTTTTTATTTATTAACTTTTAGCGCCGCGTATTACTACTTTTCTGAGTTATAAGCCTATTTACTAATTACGATAATGGTCTAGTTATAAGTAAGGTTGAATTTATAGGAAGTGTATGAGCATTTGCATGGAGGGAGAGTGGAATTAAAAAAACTTTAATCACCCAACCGTGACTCGAACCCCAATATGCCCGTCATCAGCAGTATATTGCGAGACTGACGCCTTAGATCATGTGGCCACAGAATGATGACATGCAATCAACGTCTAGACTCCTTAATTATTATCTCTCACCTTTACATGTAGCGTTCAGCTGCTATACTTGCACGCATATGCTAATACTCCTTGCACATAATATCCTTAGGGGGTTTTGGGAGAAGCGAACTTGAGGATGTTTTTTTTTTACCTAATTAATATAAATATTTTCTAGACACACACTTTGGGTTCTGTACAGCTTGAAATTGCCAATGTTTTAGCACAGAAAGGAGGCCACTAAACAAATGGTCAGATTATTATATACAGAGTGTCTAAGGTTTGGAGCACTAATTAAGATGTATAAATATATATACAATTAGAAGTATAGTATGATTTTCATTGTATCCCCGCTATACAAAACCTGGAGATTCCAAAATATTACAGTTTTATTTACATTCTTTAGTTCATAAGATATATTTTAATTACAAATATAGGTACTCGTGCAATGGTCCTGGCTGCCAGTGGACCACCCGAAGAGGCTCTTTTCTGGGACTACTGGGTTTCAGTCACTGCAATTATAACAATTTTTTTTTTGTTTATTAAAATTATATTGTAAAACTCATTATTATTGACATAATTAATTATAAACCAAGATATACCTTAGGCTTCTTTAATAAGTATAACAAACATTAATAAATATATAGCATATTTATCCATTATATTTAGTCAATATTTTGAGGATTTTAATATGTTGTAGTAACTGTGATTGAATACCCTGACCATAAACAACGTCCCGAAAAGCCATGGATTACCCATGAATTCTTACTAAATTATATACAATAGCCGTGGCCATTCCTGTATCACAATAATTAACTTGATTGTTGATTGAGCTGAGCAGGGCACACAAATCAAAGAGTATCCGCTAAATTCCAGTCTCTATTAGTCAAATTTTCACCTATCGACTAAGTTATATATTTTCATTAAATATGAATGAGGTACTCAACTAATATATTTTGTATTTAAAATGTATACCTACTTTAATAAACGGTACGACACAATTACACACACTTTCTCATATTGTGTATTATAGCTTCGAAATTAACATTAATTAACATGACGGAGCCATAACAAAATGTTTAATCTCTTTAGACACATCTTGAGCTTGAACTAGGTTCTTCTAAGCGTCTTTATGACCACTCTGTCAGTAGTCAATAGGCCAATAGAACTACATTCTGTGTGTCCAAGATAACATGCATTAATTTTATATCCTAGAATAATGTGTAATCACTTATGGATAAAGGGCTATCAGTGCAAGGAACTACACTTATAATGCACTTAATGTCATTCGTGACCCACCTGCTTTTACATACACGATAATTATACCTTTTTTTTTTATGCCATTGGGATTCAGCCAATGTCTCCGAAAGGTGGTATGTCGTTGCGTGAAGCACTGCTTTCTGACCACAATTAGGATATACGGGGTTGGTCCGAAACAATCAGACGATCTATTCTGAGGAATGTGATGTAAAACAGGCTTAGGTTTGTCTGACATCCAGTGGAGCTCACCTGAATAACATTATCTTTAAAAAGTTAAAAAGTATGTTATTTAGATTGCTTTTATTTAGCTATTGAATATTTACTTTTCAATTAAAGTGTTAGTTTCCAAGTTACTAATCGTTTAATTGTGTTGGCCCCACCCTGTATATGTAGATATTATTTTGGAAACTACTCTCAGTAATGTTATTATCTGTCAGTTCCTTATTGTAAAATGAGTACTTTGGGAAATTGTACACCCAACTAGATCAGCGTTTTTCAACCGGTATCTCGCACAGTGCTGGAAGATGTTCAGCTGGAGTTTGGAGTAAGATTTAAAAAAAAGCTAGAATTTTTTTTTTTGAGAAGTCAAAACTCTTTTTAAAGAAGTGATCAACATTATTTTAAAAAATAGCACTTATAAAATACTTAAAGAACTTTGGTTGTTGTACTTCTAAGCAAATCTTACTGCTATTTTTTTAGTGATAAGAACTCTCCTTAAATAATGATGATGTGCCTTGAAAATTTTAGTGCCTTTTCAGTGTGAAGCGATTTGAAAAAAAAGTTTAAATTCACTTATATAGGTATTTTAAAAAAGTATCCCTAATTCACTGTAGGTCTAACCGGCCACGTGGTGTAGTGGTCAGTGCACTTGTCTACAAGCCTAGGGGCCTCGGGCTCGGTTTCCAGTTGGTACCTTGGATGTTTTTCCATTTAATCCCATTGGTCACCAGTGTTTGGTTAATTAGGCTTAAGTTAGGTTAAGACTCACTCCGGTTCCACAAGTCCATAACAACTGTCATCTCATTGTGGGTCCGTGTAGACAACGTCCTATGATGTGTCCTGTACAACGCTCTGTGCCACCAGAGCGAAGGGTAGTCTACATACAGGCGACCGAACTTGATGTCAAAGCCCCTTTCGGTAAAATGTGCCAAACGATAAAATCAAACTATAACTATTTGTAACAGCTCCTCTTTTTCTATACGATGTACGTGAACCTACGCAATTCCTCCACAATCCGAAGCTGTAACACAATGAAAGTCATCTGCTATTCAGTTGGCGAGATCAAGTGGTATATACTTGAGGAATGTCCTTGCAGGCCTGTCTCTGCTAACACACCGGATAAATGTTTCAAAAGATCGTCATTTTCGTGAGACAATTCTATCGAGGATTCTGGAAGGTGTGCCCCTAGCTGTGTTCTGGATACATATACCCAAGAGCTGGTAGTCAGCCCCATGGGCGTATGCAGGAGGGGTGATGAGGGGTATATATTTCCTCACCCCCGAAATCTAAAATAATCCAAAGCCTTATCTATCAACAAAAGAAGAAACAGAAAATACAATTTTCACACAATGTCCCTGTACGTGCACACTAATGTAATATCGACATTGAAAAGTGATTACAGATATTACAGATTATTTTGTATCGACAGATGGTGCTTGATCGGTAATAAAATTTATTGGTTGAAGCAGTTTCGTGCTCATTCGTTTGGAGCGTGTGTTTGGCTTAACGCTATAGTGGCACATAAATTATGGATATAAACATTGATATGATATTAGATGAAATGGCGGAGTGTCCTCGTCGGTTAGTACTTCTGTAAGCTTTAAGGTTCACACGGATTAGAATGGCGGACAGACGCAGGAACAGTTGGTGTTGTATTTGTGTCATGTTTGTTTGTCTGGCTATTCTATCAATCTTATTTTGTTAGTTTTAAAGAGCCATTGTTTTTGGTGTGGGTGTGTGTGGATATATATTCTCCTTGTTAATTTGTAGGATTTCTTGTTTTGAAGTTATATCACCCCACTTGACCTTTCCTCCTACTCCCCCCGTCTGCACCACCCCGAAATGAATCCTGCTTACGCCTCTGGTCAGCACATACCCAAGGAGTGTGGAGGAGCCACTGTATGATTTCAGTTTATTAGATGTATGTCCATGGTGACACTTGTAAAAACATATTGTTTACACAACTCCCACAAATATGTATGATCTCGTAGCAAGATTGAATGCTGATTGTACAACCCTTTATGCTGGCATGTTGAAGCGTGTACAGCATAGCTTAATGCAATGCTTGTTCTTTGAACACCTAATGTAACAATTAACTGCATTCTATAATAATAAGTAGACAAGATAACAATATATTCTCACATTAAATTTGGTACCTTTCATCATATTCCCTGGAAGAAATGTCCTTGTATCAATACACCAGTTGGTATCACTTATTTTGGAAGCTAAACTTCAGACGACGTTTGTCGTGTTGTATTTACGGCTCTTTTTTTTTCATTCTCAAAAAGAATCACTTTACGAAGAGGATTTCTGTGAATTCTTACACACCTGTATAATTAATTAGTGGATCCCTCAAGATAGTTCTATAATCGAACCCTATTATTCGGAGGTAAGTATCGAACAGTGCCTTAAACCTTAAGAAGTCATTCCGCGCTAGAAACATGAACTCATTTTGTATTCAAGCGCACGGGAGCGCGCTCGCACCCCGCTCCGCCCTGCACATGTCATAACCGAAGAAGGAAACCAACCCCCTTCACGTATGTACCCAACCATTACGTAACAAGGGCAGTGTCAACGTGCAACGCCAACCACCCACATCTCCCCCCCCCTCTCCTCCTTTCACCCTTAATGACAATCATTTGAAATCTCCTTCTTTTTGACAACAATAACTATACCTTAGTAAGGGGCTCGCGACATTATAACAATGATCATACAAATCAACTTGGGGGGTAGGAGGGGGAATGAATGCTTCCTACGATTTCTTTATGATGAACTTTTGTGTATGTGTGTGCGTGTGTGTCAGTAAAAAAAATACATTGCACACGCATAAAAAAGGAGAATAAAAAAATGATGTGATAAGTTTGAAAAGGGCTTAGTTGCTCCCTCCCACTCTCCCACGCTTCTAAAACAGGCACAAAAGCATTAAAGCACAAAGCCAAGGAGCAGTTGTTTTGTGTCGTGTTGTAGTGTATCTCTGTGTTGGGGACAAGGTAGCAGAGCCGGCCAGACAACCTTCATGTACAAAGGCAAGACATGCGACATCTGCACTTATAAAATGAGAAGCATTCTACTTCCTTCGTTAAGCCCGGTCCACACGCGAGGGTTTTGTACAGCAACGTTTTGCCTGCGTAGTTCAAGACGCTGCGTGTGGACCGGAAAACTTTGCGACTGTCTGAACTGTGCGGAGACATTGCACAGAGACGGACAACTGAACGCGACGGCAAATTTATCGGTGAACTGCACAGGCTTGTCGCTGCGTGTGGACAATCTCTTCTTTGAGGCAACTGCATGCGACAGACAGTCGGTGTCAGACCATTTCATAGTACAGTCGGTGGCAGACCATTGCGTAGTACAGTCGGTGGCAGGACACCGTGTACGACCGACAGTCTGTCAGACGTCTAAGGCTGACAACTAGCGACCACACACGCAACCAACCACCGTCAGCTTGTCGGCTTGGATGTGTGGCATGGAAGATTCAGTGTTGGTGTATTTCCTTCCTTCTTATTACTTTTTTTTATAACTGTGTCTTACTACACAGTCAGGCTATACGCCTAATTACAAAAAACACTGATGTGTTAGTGATTATGAAGGTTTAATTTGGAGGAAGTGCACCCACATTTGCTGAAGAGAGATAGTGGGGAAACCATTTAGGAAAAGAACACCCTCATTGCACCCGACCGGGATTGAGCCTTGATCTTCCCGTCTTCGGCAGTATGCCCCAACACGAGAGTAGCACGTTAGACCTTGCGGCCGCCAAAGTGGGTCTTATCACAATTAATCTCAATTGAGCAACAGTTTTGAATTTTGGAAATAAAGAAATAAGAATCACTGGGCTCTCAAAACTGACCATTTGCACAACACGAGAGGCTGCGCTGCGCCCGCACCTCGTTCTAAACTACAAAAATGTTGGTCAGATTTATTTGTAGCTCGTGTGCGCGTCCGCGTTTAAATTCAGGATTCCTATTTCACCCCCAACAGATACCGACACCTCGGGTCTATTGTGAAGTCGGTTGAAAAATGGAATATGCCACATCTTTTTCATAGGCCCGTCTTTATGGTCTGTGGACCCGCCTTGGTGGCGTAGTTGACTAACGCGCTTGTCATGTTGAGCTCGACTGCTGAGGACGGGGAGATCAAGGTTCGAATCTTTGTCGACTGAACTGGGGGTAGTTTTCCTAAATGGTTTTCCACTCTCCCTCCACGCAAATGCGGGTTCACTTCCTCTAATTCAACCTTCCCAATTCCTAATCCATCAGAGTAATTAGTACTTAAGCGTATAACCCGAACGGTTAGTAAGACGCGGTGCTAATTATTATTATTTTTGGTCTGTGTGTGAAGCCCAATTTGAATCTAGAGTGAACATATCAACCGATCAAATTGTTTGTCACCGACTGTCGGTCTTGTGACGTCACCCTAACACATATTATTCAGTTTTTCTTCTATATTGGTGCAGGAACAATAGTCACGGAGTTAAAAGTATTTTATTTTTTCCTTGAGAAATTTTGTATTGCTAAAAATGACTAATCTAGGTAAATTTTAACTCGAGTTTCTTAAGGACACCCCTGAGTTTGTGCATTTTCAGTAGCCAATGTTTGGACCATCTTGAGCGTCGTTTGTACTAAAGACGTTTAGTTTACCTTATTTTTTACAAAAGAAATGGCAAAAATTGACCAAACTAGCACTTCCTCCTTGATGGATTCCTCAGAACTGAGTGGGGAAAAAACTGTACTGTGCGGACACGTTTGAACTGAAACGGTTTCTTTACACAGTTTTTGCCTGCGCAATCTTAACTGAGTAATAAAACTGCGTGTGGACCGGGCTTTAGATATGTCCTTTCTCTTTCTTACACTCTCTTCTGTCTTCTTTCATTTATAACAACATCTCTTACTCTCAAGGCCTACACGAAGATTATTCTCATTCTTTTTATTGTAATTTTTATTCAGTACTTTTGCCGTTCCTATATGCTACCAAGGTATTGCATAAAACAATATACCTTTTTAAATAATAATAATAATAATAATCTATTTTCTGGTGTTTTATATGTAATATTACCTTAGCTGCCATATCAAATATAGAACTGACAACACACAGAAGTAGAATGAGCTAGATTTTGAACATTTAAACCATTGTGAGACAAATATAAATAAGAAATTAAGTAGTTATATAAAAATGAAACTTGTAAACAAAAATTAAACTTTGTACCTTAGACTTAGTGGGTTTGTTTCCCGTCATAGGGGGTCATTTTAAAAATATATTTAATTCAATATGGGTGACCTGGCGGTCTAGGGGTAAGGTGTCAGACTTTTGTGCTGGGGGTCCGGGTTTCAATCCTCGGTTCCCGGCACAGATTTATCTGATTACCAAACCCTTCCTTCACCTCTGACAAGACATCTTGTGAATGTGGGTAAAGCCAGGCCTTCACCGTGGTTCGGATTCCACGTTAAACTGTAGGTCCTTCATTTCATCTCACATTAGCGTAAGTGCGTATAACCCGAACGGGTAGAGAGATTCGATGCTAAAAAACAAGAATATTTATTTTTATTTTGGGATGATCATTCTAATATCATCACTAATCTATTATTATAAGCATACCTATATTGATGAGCACGTAGACTATGGCATTAACCTCGTCTAGATTGGTTTTCCAGTTATAAAGAGAGGTGTTGATATCCCGGCAAGGTGTATTTAGAAGTATATTAATAAATAATTTTCCCCTTTCCCTTTAAGAAAATGTCGGTAAATTTTGACTATATTATACCTTTAACCATACCTCATTAGTGTGTGTGTGTTTGTGTGTGTATGTGTATATATATATATATATATATATATATATATATATATATATATGGGTATGGGTATGGGTATGGTGGTAGGATGGGGCTAAGAAAAAATAACAATTGTAAGAACTAATATAATATATCTTACCATACCTTTTTTTGGGTTGAAAAGTTACAACAATTTAACGCTTTTATATGTGTTTGCATTTGTGTTTACTGTTTAATGAAGGCGCTTTAAATAAAATGTATTTATTGGTACATAGGAGCACAATTATATTAAGAATTGTGAATAGAATAAGGAAGGGCCTCCATTCCAGTTAGACTTTGGATCCCCAAATATAATTTGAACACTCAACATTTTTAAAATCTTACTGACAGCTTTGAGAATATTAATTTTTGTAACTCTACCAGCTCTGAGCGGTTAGGGTTCAGGTGTTTTAATCTCAGTTAGATGCATCAAGTGATTATAAAACAAATTAAGCATATTTCAGTTAACTCTAGGGGAGACCTAGTGGTCTATGGGTAAGGTGTCAGACTTCTGTGCTGGCGGCCGGGTTTCAATCCTCGGTACCGGCACAAATTTATCTGATTACCAAACCCTTCCTTCACCTCTGACAAGACATCTTGTGAATGTGAGGAATGTTAAGCCTCCACCGTGGTTCGGATTCCACGTTAAACTGTAGGTCCTTAATTTCATCTCGCAATCACCCTACCATTAAACATTAGCATAAGTGCGTATAACCCGAACGGGTAGTAAGACGCGGTGCTAATAATAATAATAGTTAACTCCAATCAGTTTTCCAGTGCCTAAAATAAACGTTATAAATCCATTCTCTTGAAATGTAAAGGTGTTCAAATATTTAAAATAACACAGAACTAGTTAAAATCTATTTCCATTACATATTCTTACTGCGAGAACATTTTTTGTGTAATTTCTATAATTTGTACGTAAAGAAACATCTTAAAAATATATTAGAAATGAAACCTATAATTTGTATTCCAAAATTGTCGGTGGTAAGCCTGAGATTAAAAGAAGTATTTTTTTTATCAGTCTTTCATAATAAAACCCACCATTTACAGAGTTTTCAATATTTAACATTTTTCCCAGAAAACCTTCATTTTGGAATTAAAACTTCTAGTTTATAAATGACGTTGCTCATAGTCACAGATATATTTTCAAACTGTTCCTCCGCGAAATGTTTCGGTTATATTATCCATGCCATGATTATAAATATATGCTCATCATAATGTGGGTACCCGCTCACGTGACACCAACGCATTTTCCATCCCCCTTCATAAATCTAACTTATATTTTCTCTTTTTGATGGAGCTCGTTACTGGAATGCTCTTAATCTAAATATTAAAACTGCTACCACTATAAAATCCTTTTAGCATGAGATTGCTTAATGTCTGCGGGCAGTCTCTCGATCGCCGATATGAGGGGAAGTGTAGGGTTACAGTAAAAATATGGGTTTAAAGTAAAATTCTTACTGTTATTATTATTATTATTATTATAAAAAATATGTTTAATCTAAATATCTACTAGAAATTATCAGCATGGTTTTATTTTTAAATTTTTCGATTTCTCCATCATGCTTTGATATGTTATGTGTAGTATAATGAAATGACATGTGAAAGTGTACGTGGAATGATTGTGTGCCTTAATGTTTATTATTTTTATTTTTATCTCTTTTTCTCGCCTTAATTTAGTACTATTTTTCTCATTTATTTTAGTTTACTATGTTCATAAATGTACAATTTTATATATATGGGTATTATTTTTTGTTTATTATTATTTTCTTACATATATTATAAACTAGTTTTTAACACATAAGTATAGAATATATGCTGTTTATTATTAAGTGAGTAAGTGTAATTAAAAGCGCTGGCGTCGGTGACCTGGCAGCCTACGGGTAAGGTGTCAGACTTCTGTGCTGGCGGCCGGGGTTCAATCCTCGCTCGCGGCAAAGATTTATCTGATTACCAAACCCTTCCTTCCCCTCTGACACGACATCTCGTGAATGTGAGGAATGCCAGGCCTCCACCGTGGTTCGGATTCCACGTTAAATTGTAGGTCCTTCATTTCATCTCTTAATCACCATACCATTACACATTAGCGTAAGTGCGTATAACCCGAACGGGTAGTAAGACGCGGTGCTAATATTAATAATAATAATAATAATAATAAAAGCTCTGGCTTTAAATTCGCCCAAATAAAGAGGATTGTATCATCATCATTATTATTATTACTATTTAGTGTTTCAATGAATGGGTATGAATATAAAAAATTTAAACCTTAGTTTTTGAATAAGTTAATGAGATATTGGTATAATACATTTAAAATAATATAATATTCATTTTACTTGAGAGTCCCATATCTAGAATCTTAATCTGAATTTTAAATAAACATAGTACAAGTAGCTTTCAATCATTGATATGATTTATTTTATTCAATTCCGATTTTGTTGACAGAATTTATTCTTTAGTTACTACTGGATTTAAAGATTGGTTATATGTTAAAAATGTTTGCATTAATGTAAATTTACATTCATTTAAGTGGTAGATACATTTGTTTGGCCTGGTTGTTATGTTTGTCCTATAATTAATTATATTGACTAAACCACTGTTAGACCTCACAATACCTCCAAAAATTGCAGATACAAAAAAGATTTGTTTCTTCAATCTTGAATTAGTTTTTTTTTTTAAATTACTCACTCACTCACTCACTCGACTCCTTAATATTTAGAAGGATTTGATGATTTAAGTATTCTAAGAGCCCTTCCTTGATTGATCAATGTACGCTTTGATTAATTAATAAGCGAATTTAATAATACGGTAAATAAATGGATAAAATTTATTTTAAATTGTTTTTGGACTGAGATATATGATAGTAGGTAAATCTCTCTTATTTTTTTTTTAGCTAAATAGGAAGTATTGTTTTGGATTTTAATATTATTTCAAAATATTTAAAAGTCATTTTCACAATTATTTTATTTAATTATGTATTGTATCATCTTTATAAATAATTTATGCCTAACCTCTCAATGAGATTTAATTTTTAGCCAAATCGGATTTGAACTAACTTATCTAAGAAGTAGATAGTTATCGTTTGAAGATAAACGATCTATTGATTTCATGGTGAGATTTTTTTGTTAAAATGATTGTGAGCTTATAATTCAAAATTACTTTATTTACCCGCTAACTATATGTTATTAAATATTAGTAATCTTTAACAACCATTTGGTAGTTAGGACATTCTTCTATTGAACTCCTCTTCGCCTCAACGAAGCAGGAAGTGAGACCTAGCAGTGAAATGTGAAGTAAAGAATTCAACGACAAAATAATTCGCGCAGGGGGGGAGGGGAGGGGGAGGAGTACGTAAAAATCTAGAGGGCTAAAAAAGTCTTCTTCGCTTTCATGATAAAAAAAATTTCACAACCCTACACCCTCCTTTCTTTCAATTTTATTCACTTATAAAAAAGAAAGAACTTTTTTTTTACAAAAAAATGTATGCTATAGGAGTAAACTTATGTACCATAAAGGCATTCAAAGTTAAAATCTTCTAGAAGCGATTCTAAGAGATTTTCAAATAAAGAACATAGACGTTATGTCATTTAATTTTAAAAGTGTGGGTGTGTTCATAAAATGGAATATGAGTTTAGAGAAATACAGTCTGCTATAGAAAATGTATTCCTTTCCAGAACACGAAGTGCCGGTAACGCCTTCTTATAAATAAGAATAGAACCAGTAGCTTTCTTAAGCGTAACCGACATTTACTTGTAGTTTATAAAGTGACGTCAGAGTTACTCGCGGGTACAATTTCATTTCTGTGAAAGGACAAAGATGAAAAAAACCACGCTAATAGCACTATTGCTTACTAAATGCTAGGTGATGAAAACATACGTAGCATTTACGAAGAACAGTCAAGTTTAAAGAAAAAAAAATGTTAGGGAACATTTAACACTACACTATGTTTATGGTTGTATAGAAGACGTTTAATGTCATTCACATTGCTTTTATTGTAAACTCTAACATTAACGTTTTAAGCACACGGATTATATAACAACACACGAATCCGACATCTTAGCTCAATCGGTAGCGTGTCTACCCACTGATATAAGGGTCCCGGGTTCGGTTCCTGGCATGGCTCAAAAATGTATCATTGGTGAAAATACCGGTTTACTTTTCATATTTATAATCTACATAATACCGGACCTATTCCTAATACTACATAGGGTATATGCATCTGTAGACAAATTTAAATATCCCAGCTAGACATGGGAATTTAAAAACAAAATTTTGAACACATATTTTAAAATAAATAATCGACTAAAATTGAATGTGGGCTATTTATGGTTTTAGGAAGTCCAAGAAGAGCACAATTCTAAATTATTTATATGTTAACAATCTACCAATAGCACACTTCTGTGGCCCCGTGGTCAAGCGTGCTACTCTCGTAGTAGACTATACTACCGATGAAGAGGAGATCAAAGTTCGAATCTCAGTCGGGTGTACTAAGGGTGGTCATTCAAAAATCCTTTTCCACTTTTATTCCTCGCAAATGCGAATACACTTTCTCTAAATATAACCTTCCTAATCCCTAAAAAATTAGCGTATTTAATACTTAGGTGTATGAATCGAGCGGCTAGTAAGACGCGGTGCTAAAAAATAAACACTTATAGAGTAAATATTGACACTCCAATAATTATGAATGCAATATTTTAATATTGAGTAGAGCTGGTATAAAACTACTCAGCTCGTTTTGCACATAGATCGGGTTGTTTTAATATCCACGAGGATCGTATAAGAAAGAAGAAGGTAAATTTTAAGGCAACGTACCTGCATTTGCGTGAGGGAAAGTGGGAAATCAACTGTGGGGAAAAAATCTGTCAGTACACTTTTCCGGGACTCTGTGATATGGAGGACCTACAGCTTAACGTGGGATCCAAACCACGGTGGAGGCCTGGTATTTGCACACATTCACAAGTTGTGATCAATACACGTCTTGTCAGAGGTGAAGGAAGGGTTTGGCAATCGTATAAAGCTGTGCCGGGGCCGAGGATTGAGCCCCGGACCCCCAGCACCGAAGTCTGACACGTTACTCCTATACCACCAGGTAACCCTAATTTAAAATATTGTAAGTATGTTGCTTTAGACTGTGGGGTAATTATTTATTAATTTTATCCCTGGTGGTTGGGGGGCCGAGCCATTGTATCTAAGATAAGTGGGTTTGATCTCGCTCGGAATGGTAG
The DNA here is from genome assembly GCA_902141375.1 of Timema poppense. Taxonomy (NCBI): domain Eukaryota; kingdom Metazoa; phylum Arthropoda; class Insecta; order Phasmatodea; family Timematidae; genus Timema; species Timema poppense. The sequence goes on along the minus strand of CABFOV010000016.1, from coordinate 221,057 downwards.
TAGATCCCCCGTTACTGACTTGCACCAAAAATCTTGGTCTCGCCTACTTCTAGTAAGAAGCTGACCTGGTGGTCTAGATTTTTGTTCTATGGATCCAGGGTTCAATCCTTGGTCCCGGCACAGATTTATCTGATTGCCAAACCCTTCCTTCACTCTCTGACAAGACATCTTGTGAATGTGGGGAATGCCAAGCCTCCACCGTGGTTCGGATCCCACGTTAAACTGTAGGTCCTCAATTTAATCTCAACAATCTCTCTACCATTACACATTAGCGTAAGTAAGTGCTTATAACCCGAACGGGTAGTAAGACCCGATGCTAATAATAATAATAATCTAGTGAGAAGATATAAACACGGTTCCAAGCATCTTATATATATGTTACATTGTGATAAAAGTATAGAATTGTTTAATCGAAAATTAATCATACACACTATATTTTTATTCAAACCATATATTTACCACTAGCTGCTTACTAGGGCTGTCGTAACGTCATGTCTTATAATATAACTGAAGACTAGGACAGGCACAACATCCAGTCCCCAGCCGTTAATTCATCACTGTGAGAGTGTAATCCCACATTTCACCAATGGTACATTTTTCGGCCATACCAGGAAATGAACCTAGGCTCCCTTAACTCGGCAGACAGACATACTACTAACTGAGCTAAGGTGTCAGATTGTTTACTACTGATAAAATTGGTTAGATTTAGTTTTATAGTTTTCCCTCCATATTTTCCGGTTCATTTTAAGTTATATTATATTTAGCATCGCGTCTTACTACCCGTTCGGGATATACGCTTTAAGTACTAATTACTCTAATGGATTAGGAATTGGTAAGGTTGAATTAGAGGAAGTGAGCCCGCATTTGCGTGGAAGGAGAGTGGAAAACCATTTAGGAAAAACCACCGCCAGTTCACCCGACCGAGATTCGAACCTCGATCTCCCCGTCCTCAGCAGTCGAGCAGCTCAACACGACTAGCACGTTAGCCAACTACGCCACCGAGGCGGTTTTTTTTAAAGTTATAGGGGAAAAGCTATACAATTAAATTTAACAAATTGTATCAGCAGTAATTTATCCAACACCCTAACTCAGTCGGTAGGGTGTCTGTCTACTGAGCTAAGGGTCCCAGCTTTGATTCCCTGAGTGGCCGAAAAATGTATCTTTGGTGAGATCTGGGTTTATCCTTTCACAGTGATAAATTAACGGCCGTGGACTGGAGGTTGTGCCTGTCCTAGTCTTAAGTTAGATTATAAGGCATACGAAGCAATGATAGGACTAGCAAACCAGTAGTGAAAAATATATGGCTTGAATAAAAAACTGACCTAGGTCACATGCTGGAAACAGTAATGGATATATATGTAAATCAATTATGATCGAACTTGGAATACTTTTACCTAAAGTTGTAGGCCGATATACAGTGGGAAGATATCTATCTGGCAGATATTTAATAAACTTATCTGAGACTGAGTTTGCAGTCCAATTTTTACTACAGCCCAAACTTCATGGGAAGTTAGAAAATCTGACAGCTAGAAACGTTACTCGATCTACATTCACGTATTTATACGACAATTCATGTGATCTGTAGCTGTCACTTTGATAGATATTATCAATAGACTACTGATAGATTAACAGCAGTACTATAGAAAATGTTAATAATTTTGGCTACAAACAAATGCTTTAATAGTTTCTAAAATATCCTTCCTAAAAGATTGGACTATAGTTTGTAATCTGTGTGATGTCTCTTGGGTTTAGATTATTATTATTATTATTATTATTATTATTATTATTATTATTAGCACCGTGTCTTACTACTCCTAGGGATTTTACGTATAATGTACTTATCACGCTAGTATGCTAGAGATGAGGAAGGTTGAATTTAAAGGAGTTGTATCCTCATTTTCGTGGAGAAAGAGTGGAAAACAATTTAGTAAAGAGCCACCATTAGTACAGCCTACCGATATTTTAACCCCGCTTTCTCCGTTATCTACAGTCCCGGTTTATTTGAAAAGTAAGCGTATAACCCGAACGGGTAATAAGACGTGGTGCTAAATAATAATAATAATAATAATAATAAATATTTGAAAAGTAATGCCCTAAGCCATGCGTTCATATAACCAGGTTTACGTTGTTACTCATTTTAAAGGTATCCAAAGTTTTTCTCAGTTTATATAGCCACAATGTATAATATTTTATTCCAACAGCTAAGCGTTATAGTTTAAAAAAATACTTTAGACATTATTAATTATCTTAAGAATCTATTTATTTTCCTCCTTAGTGGTATTTTCCTCTTCCTTTATCTTATCCTCCTATGTCCTTCCTTTGCGCAATTCCTCCTCTTAACTGTTCATGTCTACCCATAATGCATCACAAGCGCAGGATATGGGCGGACAAGATGCAAATAAGATACAAATTCAGTAGTAAAATGTTCCAACTCATGCACTGACCGTTTAAATAGAGGTTGTATGTCAAGTCTAGTTAGGGCTTAATCCAGTCGTTAAGGCTATTCCAGAACATATCCTTCTCTACTACTTAATAATGTCAAAACATATCTTAGTACACTCCATATTGAAATAGAGCATTAAATTTTACCATTTTGTTGACTATTTTTACGGCGTTATTGAAATATATTTAGGCCAGATATAAAAAACAATAGTTTTAATGGTGATTATTTATGGTTTTTAAATATGGCCCCTCAAGCTTCATGACGAGAAGACATTTAAGGTGTTCAAAAACAAAAAAAATATTAAGACAATATTGATTACAAAAAGGATAAATATAAGTAAGAGTGAAGGAGGTTACATAATGATGAGCTGCAGACTCTGTTCTCATAATAAGACATTGTTAGGATAATCTTATCTTGTAGATTAAGGTGGACAGGACATGCAGCGCAAACGGAAGAATCTAGAACCGTGTGTCAGGGTGCTGACGGGCAAACCCAATGGAAAGAGACCATTTAGAAGACATAGACTAAGATGGGAGGATAACATTAGAATGGACCTCAAATAAATCGAGTGTAGTGAGGTGGACTGAATATCACTAGCTCAAGATAGATATAGTGTGTAATAAGGTGGACTGGATAGAATTAAGGATAAGAATAGAATGGGGTGAGGGGGGCTGGATAGAACTCGCTAATTATAGGGATAGGTGGCATAGTTTTTTAGTGCAGCAATACATATTTGAGTTGCTAGTGCAATAGCGTAAGTAGGTAAATATTCATTTGATGTCTGTGTGTGCATTGCGTCTTACTACCCATACGGATTATCCTAATATTTGTATTAATGAGGTAAGGATGAAGAAGACAGGATTAATAGTAAATACATTATTGTTTGGTTGGAGGGAGAGGGTTAACTCATATAGAAAATAATATTTCAGAACATTTGAACCAAAAATCAAACCCCAACCTCTTCCTATTAAATCATACTAGATGAGGCTAACACTCTTACCTGCATGTCTCCCGGCGAGTGTGAAAATTACTAGTTATTTTTAAAGTCAACGTATTTATTGTCCTTTTTTTAGAACTAATATTATGTTGTAATAATTAGCTTTAGATTTTTGTAATTAATTTTTAAATAAATTTGGTGGGATTTTACCAATTTGATTAACAAAGTGCCTAACGAATTTTCCCTTCTCGGATTCATATCGGTGGGAACGCGTGTAGCTTCCATCCACCAAGCAAATGTGAGTACATTTTCTCCCAAGTCTACACTTATCATCTCACTACCCCATTAGTTTCATTGAGAGATAGCCCAGAAGGGTAGCTAAACGTGGTACAATTTTTAACTCATTTTCTCGGGGACTTAGATCGTTTTGCCGGGGAAGAGAGATAATGACGCACCGTGGATTTTCGCAGGAATTAATAACTTGAAGAAGTGACTTCTAAGAGAGGTGAAAGGGGACGAGGGGGGGTAAGTGTTCTCACTGCGGGAAATGCCATTTATTAGTCGGAGAAACGAGAACAACCTCCAAACACATCTTTTTTTAAATAAAAAAAATAGATGTGCTACCCAATACATAAAAGATACCAAAAAAAAACTAAGAGGGAATTTGCATATTTCATGACACTTAAATATTAAGTCTTGAACGCGGAGTTTTGTGTCAAGGGAAAAAATATAGGTTTGACTCAGTGTTTTATAGACCTAAAATAGGGAACTATGTTCTGTATGATGTTGGCAAGGTAATTATATACATGCACAGGTGGTCTAGTGGTTTAAGGAGTTAGACTCACGGTCACTAATCGTGAGAAAGAAGCAGTTTACCAATATTATCTCCGCATACTAATGTTGTTGCACTTCATCTAAAACACTTTCCTCATCCTTAAACACTAGATTAAATATTTAAAAGCCGTTATGTTAACAATTTCAGTTAAATAACAAGGTAAGAAACATTAGGTAACAATATTTCATTTTGATTTAATTTATTTAAGGTATTAATCATGACACTTTCTGAACCGAATGATTATATCAAAACACAACTTTATAACTTTAGAAAAGACACAACATCCAGTCCCCAGCCGTTAATTCATCCCTGTGAAAGGCTAGACCCATATTTCACCAGTGATACATTTTTCAACCATAACGGGAATCGAACCCGGGACCCTTAGCTCAGTAGACAGACACGCTACCAACTGAGCTAAGATATTGTTTTTTAGACACCCCAGTAAAATAACTTCTTAATTCCCGTCCCGCCTATTTGCATATTTACTCTAATGCGGTAAAGATGATGAAAGTATAATTGAGAGGAAATGTACCCGCATTTGGGTGAAGATAGAGAGTAAAACCACCTTCAGTAGATCTAGCCAGGATTTTAACTCTGCCCGTCATTAGCAGTAGAGTATATTGCGAGATAATGCTTTAGACCAGTGTTTTTCAAATTGGGGCCATAAAGACCTATTAAGTGGTCCACAGGATCCCAGAAAGTTTAGTTGATTAAAGAATATTGATCACATATAATACAAACATTTGAAATGAAAAGATTAAATATCCGTTCTATTCTGTATGTCTATTCTGTATGTCTATTCTCGATGTACACACTAGTCAAATAGATAGGGAAGTTTGAATCAATCTTAAGGTCCTTGGTCCTGACGAGTGCAAGTCTGAAACCTATTTTTGGGACGGTGGGCGGGAGGGTGAAAGGCGTGGCGTGACTTCACAACCGACCAAAGTATCCTTCCGCGCCAACAACAAAAGATGAAACACGGAAAACATAGATGGCGCTAGCTACCGGACAGGTCTTGCGGAAGAATCATACGTTTGGAAATATCAGTTTTCTCGAGAACGAGTGAAATTTTTATGTTAATATTTTCAACACACCTTCTAAGATAATGTATCGATGTTTATTAATTGTTACATTTTCTTATTTTTTGTTATGAAGCTGGCAGTTTTCTAATGAATAATGTCAATTTTATCGATATTTGATCACTGTTAAAATTATAGAGGAGGTATGTATATAAAAGTATAGCTTAATCAACATGCTTCTATCACTGAACAAACCGTTTCCAAAAAGAAAATTGCGTTAAAGAGACGATTCAAACCTTTGTTGAACACCCATAAGTATTTGATTTTGTACCCAGTACTGGCCACAAGGCCCATGAATTAAAAACACAGCTGAATACCGAATTGTAGAGAATCATCGGTTATATATTCCCGCCTTTCTCTTCCCACCTCTCCCTTCCTCTGATTTCAACAATACGTGAATCACAATGCGATAGAATGAAGTCGTCAGGAATAGTAGAGGGTTGTTGACGTCCTGGAGAAAGGGGTGAGTGTCAATATTTACCCCTTATCGCCTATGTTTCACCTATTGTCGGCCCTCACTGCGGTCAAACCCGGGGCATTGTTTGATCCCCTTTATTCTTCATTGTTCGACATTGTTGCCGGGGATGAATGGGGTTATGGCACGTGTCATGCCTTGCGAAGATACAATATGTAGATAATAAGTTCGTAAATAGTCACCGTGTTCAAGGACGAGGAGTATGAGTGTAAGATACATCCATAAAGGACAACTTACTGTTCAATTTTCATAGAAAGCGCCTCATTTGATAACTAGAAGAGCTATCGTGTCTACCTTCACGTATCCATACGTTAAGTCATGTGATCTGTAGATGTCACTTTTGATTGATATTATCAAATCCGTTAAATATTATTGATAAAATAGTATAGAGTTATTGATGTTGACAAAATAAGTTTGTGTCTTTTAAAAGCCTCTTTCAATGAAAATTGTACTGTAGATTATATCTAACGAAGCATGGGGGTTGTAACTATATTAGAAGTCAAATAGTTTTTGATATTTTTTTAAATATTTCAAGGTTTAAGATTGAGTTTTGAATTATTTATATATTTATTCTTGGAAACCATTTGCCCCCTCTTTATTAACAAACTTTTTATAATTAACAATATTGGGAACAATCTCTAATCCCCCAACAATGTTTATTTTAAAACAAAGGTTAGTGTTTCACTAAAGTACACATAAAAAAAACTGTGGGAAACAATTAAAGACTCGCTGGTTTGCCCTTCGCATAAAAAAGTGATACAACGGCTCGACCAAAATTTGATCACACATGGTCATCCACTGGCTGATATTAAACGTGTGTCATATTACTTTCAAATTGAACAAAATGAAGAAATGTTATGAAAATATCAACAATAGCAAGCAACAGAAAATATCTATGGAAAAATAAGAAATTGAAAAATAATAATTGAAAACCAAAATAATTTCAATTATTTTTGTATGGGTCTTGGTTTCCGGAACATAGATTCTCCTTTGTTTTATTCTTATTTAATTAGGTTTAGAAACATTCTTTAAAAATATAGACAGTAGAAAGGCATATTGTTGATATAGACAATGAAATGCATATAGTTGACATGAAAAGTTTTTAATTTCAAACGCACAAATTTTTTAAACCTATCGACCAACTGGATGTCAAAATTTGTAACTATCCATCCTACAGAAAGGCGTGAACAAGGAAGATAGGATTAAGTTGATTTTGGAAATGAGAACCAGAACCGGTGAAACTGTTGTAGTAAAATAATCACTAATATAAACATAATTATGCCTGTGCGAAACTTCAAAATTTCAAATCCAAATCTGAATCTTAGTGAGATTTAATTTAAAATTGAAAGTTATTATTGATACACACAGTTTTAAAAACATAACATTTTAAGATAATTTATTATTATTATTATTATTATTATTAGCACCGCGTCTTACTACCCGTTCGGGTTATACGCACTTACGCTAATGTGTAATGGTAGGGTTATTGTGAGATGAAATGAAGGACCTACAGTTTAACGTGGAATCCGAACCACGGTGGAGGCCTGGCATTCCTCACATTCACAAGATGTCTTGTCAGAGGTGAAGGAAGGGTTTGGTAATCAGATAAATCTTTGCTGGGACCGAGGATTGAACCCCGGCCGCCAGCATAGAAGTCTAACACCTTAACCCCTAGACCGCCAGATCACCGACTTTAAGATAATTGAAATCATTTCCTTCATTATTATTAATAATAGTTTAATTTGATTTGTACAGGTACTACACATATTTTTACACCAAAATAAAATAGATAGTACGTGTCCTCCTGCCCACAGTAAATTAGTCTACCTGAAATATTGTGCAAAATCAACTATTTAATTTTAAATTTAAAAACCAGTCATTTTTTCATTTATTTGAAGTATTTAATACGTGATTTATTAACCAACTGATTAAATCAGCACACGACTTATAAACTAACTTAAATCTAGAACAAACATAACATTAACATAACATCCAACCTCCCAGCCGTTAATTCATCACCGTGAAAGGGGAAACCCACATATCACTCATGATAAAGCTTTCGGTCATGCCAGGAAACTAGCCCGAGACCCTTAGCTCAGTGGGCAGACATGCTACCAGCTCTGCTAAGGTGGTGGACTACAATAATAACTATTCTTTAAAGATGTAAGTTATTAACAATTATTACTTTTAAGTTGATTCTTAAAATAAAAACCGTCGGCACTGTTTCAAAATTGATTTATATTTTACTTTTTGTTATTTTAGTAATATCTGATTACAGTTGTGAACAAAACTAGTTGTATTTCTCTCAGAATGTTATAAAGTACCTATTTATTTAAGAGCAAATATTTATAAATTCTTAATTAGTTATTCAAAATATTAGGTATATCTATATATTAATAATGCATTTACAATTTCTATATTTTTATAAGAAGAAAACATAAAAAGAAAAGCTATCCTCTAAGGTCTAAGTCCACAATGACACTCATGGACTCACAAGCGTCCCTCTTGTCTTGTCTGGTTTGCTGGTTTTGGAGAGATTCATGATCAAACCCTAGTTGGATATATTGGATGGGTAGTAAGACCCATGACAAGAAGTAATTAAGCATAGTAATATTTAGTTTACTTCTCTGTAGATATTCTATACATGTATTTTGATGTCTATTTCAATTAATTGTAATCACGGAAAAACGGGTTAACCAATTTCGACTAGGGTTCCATGATGTATAAAATAGTAGCTTCGAACAAAAGCCCAGTTTTTCCAGTCAACATCCAGCTCTTCAATTGTGCGCGCAGTACAATCATTCTTTGTTTACGTCACTATGAAAACTATAATATGTGTATGATTGCTTATCTGCAGTTAAAATATATATCTTTGTATTTATATAATTTGTAAGTTTAGCTAGACATAAATAGCTGGTATAGGAATCATTTTAAAATTGTAACTATGGTGTGAAGGGGGTAAGTATGCATTTATCTTAAAATTAAACACCAAAACTATATTTAAAGTAAGCTTTAACTAGAAAGTAGAATTAATCTTCATTCTATAAAAAAATGTCAAAGATAATTTTTGGAATATAGTTTAATGTGATGTTCTGCATCCATAGCTGCAACGATCTACTGGTATTAAAACAACCCCACTTGCTAAAAGGGCAGCTGCAGGAGTACTAGAATGTAAACGTTTTCCCTTCATTTATATGATGAAAGAATGAAAATTTTTAGGCTTGGTGTGATTTTAAAACCATTCGGATTGTAGGATTTTACTAATTTTTAGTAGTACTATCTCTTAGAATTAAGTGGTTTTTTAAAAACCTTTTAGTAACTTGGCTAACTCCTCAAATATGTAAATTTTTTTTTCCAACCAATTATGCAGAACTCAAAACTGAAATTTGGTACTTACTCAACTCCGGATATAATATATTAAAAATGAGACTTGTTTCCCTTAAAACATTTAGAATAGAACAATTTGTTTTAAATAGTTATTTTATTAAGAGTAAATAGAACTAAAATATAGAAAAAAAATTATTTTAATGTTATTGCAACAGTGTTTTTGGCATTTTATATATCATAAGTACATGGATTGAATTGTACAGTATTATAATGTGAAACAAATATAAACTATTGAATAAGAAAATGAAAATAATACCTTTTAATCTATTTTCTAAATTCCAGTTTGCCTTTCTGTTTTTATAAGAGATCTGCTTTTTTATACTCTTATTAAAAGCTATATTTAGTTTAATTTTTGCAGTAATGAACAACAGTCCTATTCGGAAGTCTACAATTGTCTCCATATTTGAAGAACCTTATCCTTCAAAGAGTCTTACATATATTTAAAACAAATCTCCATAAATAGAATGATGACAACTAGCTTACAGTTATTTCTTCTTTTGACACGCTGTCTTACTACCCGTTGGGGATATAAGCTTATGTACTAATTATGATAATATGTTAATGATAAAATAGGTTAAAGTGTGTTCAGACTTGCGTGGCGGAAGAGTGGTAAAATATTTAGGAAAATCTTTCTTCGTCACACTCAGCCAGGACCCGAACATCGATCTTCCCACTATAGAAAGTACAGCCTATTGCAAGAGTGACGCCTTAAATCATTCCACCACCGAGACGTTCCCATACTGGTTAAATTGTAACATGATTCTAAATTTAAACAATAGGTGTGAAATGATTTTAATTTAATTAATTATTAAAACATTAGTGACCATCTTGGTGATGAACATCAATTTCTACCTGGGTTTGAATCCCAGTCCGGTGTATTAAAAGTTAATACTTCATAAAGTTCATACCTTTAAAAATGACACTTGGACATGGGAATCTAGCCAGGGACCCTTGGCTTAGCTTGTTAAATAGCCACTGAGTTATATAGGAACCATTCGTGCTTAGGGCCATTTTCCACTCGTAGTGTAACGAAGAGGCTGACTCTTGTGTCCAGGTGTTTTTTTGTTTTTGTTTTTCAAAGATATGAACATAATGTTTGATCTAAATCTAAACATAAATCTTTGACCTAAGGAACATTTTCATCTTCAAAGTTTCTCTAATCGTGTACAAATTATTTTACAACCAATGGCTTACATCCATGTTATGAATTTTTGTATATTGTACAATAATTTTGTCATTATACTCGGCAGCATAAATCTGACACCCCAGTCGCCGGTGATTGTGGTGTCAGTGCTAGTTCATAGTAACTAATGATTTCCACACGTCCATCACAGACTCTGCCTTAAGCTATGAGGGAAGAATGACCTTGAGCACGTTAATAAACATGAATAGTTCAATGATTGACACGCTCAACCAGGGGTCCCGGATTCGATTTCCATGTGCAGGTGTCTTTTTTCAACTATTTTTTTTATCACCGCGTCATACTACCCATTTTGACTACATGCTTATGTACTAGCTATGCTTATGGTCTTAAATATTATGAATATTATATTTATAAGAAGTGTACTCGCATTTGCGTGGAGGGAGAATGGAAAACATTTATAGAAAAACCCTCAGTACACCCGACTGAGATTCGAACCTCAATATCCCCGTCATCGACAGTCTAGTATATTGCAAGTGTAGCGCGTTAGACCATGCGGCTCACCGAGGCAGGTTTCAACTGATTGAAATTTAAAATTGATTGAATCTCTACAAATATTCATCATCACTTCCGCTAAATGGTTAATGGTGCAGTTGCTATCTCCAGTCCACGACAATTGACATCCTGTATAATGCTACGCAGGAAAGGATCTAAGTTCGACAGGAAAGTAAAAACAATAGGAAGAAGTTAGGGAATCTTGAAGCAGAACTTTCTTCTACAAAACTACTGGCTGCTTTCTAATATGCATATTCATATGGTTTCATATTGTCTTTCAGCATGACGAGATTTGTACCTTACGTGTTAAACAGTAGAAGTTCAATATACTTATTATCACTATATGGTGCAGCAAATCTACAGCCAATATGTACCGCCACCTAAAACACACTCTCCTCAAATGACGTCACTGCCAAAGATAGGTCCGTTATAAGAGGAGTGGATGAGTATGCGCGCGCTCTCTGGTAGTAATAATTCTACATACAGTAGTCCCATGGCTTCTTTGGTGCTGACTGACAGCTTTGAAAAGTTACAAGACCAAATTATGTATCCCTACGCTAAACCATATGATCTGCAAAAGCATGTGTTTAGCAGCTGTCACTTCTGACAGTAAAAATGTAAGTATATACCCAAATGTTTACTGTCAGAAGTCAGCTGTGAGCTGTCAGTCAGCACCAAAGAAGCCATGGGGCTACTGTAGGTGCAATATAATCATCCTTACCCTCCTATCCACCCTCTTCCATATGCAGTCGGTTGGTATCGAACACTGGACTCACGAGTCGTAGTCAAGCTTACCAACCACTCAAAGGCTGGTGTCGGTTTCAAACGTATTTAGTTCTGGGGCATATCCGGCTAATTAGATCAGAAGGTCTACAAAGATTAGAGTCCTGGGCGCTATTCTCCGTGCGACACCACTGGTTCGTATCTCTGTGACACCACCAGTTTATTAAAAGAATGTAAACATTATCGGTGTCTGCGTATAAATGTTTATCGCAATTTATATTATGCTTCGGTGCCAGTTAGTTATGCATTCTACAAATAAGAGATTATATATGAAACATAAATTGCATTTATTACTTTAGATTAATTTACCCCTTTATGAAATTAAATACAAACCTGCTCCCTACAGGCGGAGTGTTTATAACACCTCTGCACTCTTGGACTATTATAACAACAAATACCTTCTTGACTTGATTGTTGTGGGTGAACTCTGCAACCTAGTGGTCCTAGATGAAGCAACAACTAATAGGACTGTACCCCGGAACAGCTTATTTCCAAAAGTATCTATAAAACTCTACCAAGGCTAGTTTATTTTTCTCTAGCTCCCCCCAAATACAGAGCGGAGGGGAATCCTTGAAAACAAGCTCTTTCAGAATATATTAGAGTGTTTAACAGGACAATAGACCAACCAATGTCTCCCTGTCTAGCGATTATTATTCTGGTTCAAAAGAAAAATATTGTAACATTCTAAAAGGGGGCCGTAAGTAAGACATGTCAATTAAGACCCTTGGTCGTTTCGAGTGCAATTCTAAATCCTATTTTGTGGGATGGTGGGCGATAGGGTGAAAGGCGTGTTGTGGCTTCACGACCGACCAAAGTATCCTTCCGTGCCAACAAGCAAAGATGAATCACGGAAAACGTAGATGGCGCTAGCTGCCGGACAGGTCTTGCGGAAAAATCATACGTTTGGAAACATCAGTTTTCTCGAGAACGAGTGAGATTTTTATGTTAATATGTTCAACACACCTTCTAAGAAAATGTATAGATGTTTATTAATTGTTACATTTTCTTATTTTTTGTTTTGAAGCTGGCAGTTTTCTATTGAATAATGTCAATTTTATCGACATTTGATCACTGTTAAAATTATAAAGGAGGTGTGTATATAAAAGTATAACTTAATCAATATGCTTCTATTCTTGAACAAACCGTTTCCGAAAAGAAAATTGCAAAACAAGAAAAAATATTGAAGATAGCCGTTTGTTCCCGTGGCTCTGCATGTCCACGTCAAATGAAAAGGGCCAATCGCCTTAAGATAATTTAATAGAAAACATGTGTTACGTTTCACCAACAGGACAAAAACCAAAATGGTGATATTGAAATTCCTCCTTTTCACAGTTATGAGCTGACAGTTCGGTGTTGTCAAATAAAGCTAGTTTTTAAATCATGCTCTGGTGTAATAATTTGATTCAAAACGTTTTTATTACATATGCTTACACTAAATAACTGTAATGGCTCGAAGAATGTTAAAGATGCATTGGTAAAATATAGATCCAGCCCAGTCTGACGACTTACAAAATTGAGTTGCGGTAGTCTCTTTTTAGCATCACGTCTTACTACCCGTTCGAGCTTTACGTAAATGTAATAATTATCTTTATGAGCTAGTAAAGAGTAAGGTTGAATTTAAAAGAATTATAACCACATTTACGTGGAGAGAGTGGACAACAATTTAGTATTATTATTATTATTATTATTATTAGCACCATGTCTTACTACCCGTTCGGGTTATTACGCACTTACGCTAATGTGTAATGGTGGGGTGATTGTGAGATGAAATGGAGGACCTACAGTTTAACGTGAAATCCGAACCATGGTGGAGGCCTGGCATTCCCCACGTTCACAAGATATCTTGTCAGAGGTGAACAATTTAGTAAAAAGCAGCCCCAGTACACCCTACAAGGATTCGAACCCCAATCTCCTCATCATTGGCAGTCCAGTCTATTGTGAAAGTGACGTCTTAGACCATTCGGCCACCGAATAGGGTCAGCCTATATTCAAAATATGTAAAGTTAATATTGATTTGGTGAAAGTTGTGACCTGCACCAGTGGACATGCGGACAGACGCGTTAGTCTCATCTGGTCAAATTTTGCTGTGTCGGTTAAGTTAGAGTTCTTGTACCGGGTGTAGGCCTGCGGTTTTTTCTTAAATGTTTCCCCATTACACACAAACGCTTCCTCTTTAAATTATTGTATTTAACTCTAACCTATCCAAGTAGTGTAATAATACAAGTAGTCCGGATGGGTCGTAAGTTACATGAGCTAAAGATGTGAGCTAACAAGAACCTATAGTTATATGCACAGAGGCAAACTAATTTGTTTGTTAATGTTATGTTGGTGGCGGTCATAAAACTAATATTAACTTCTGTAAAAGCTAGACAAAACACCTTAAGCACAGATAACAAATAACTAGTTGCTGAAAAGGAACATATTACACCTTAATTTCAAAATAGTTTGGATATAGTTAGCCAAGTATTAATATTATATTGTTATCTTTGCTTCGCAGCTTACTACCATAAAGAGGTTATAGTAAGAACTGCTTAGGGCTGAGGCGTCAGACTTCTGTGCTGGGGGTCTAGGGTTCAATCCTCGGTCCTGGCACAGATTTATCTGATTTACAAGCCCTTCCTTCCCCTCTGACAAGACGTGTATTAATCACAACTTGTGAATGTGTGGAATGCTAGGCCTCCAGCGTGGTCCGGATCCCACGTTAAACTGTAGGTCCTCCATTTCATCTCACAATCACCCTACCATTACACATTAGAGTAAGTGCGTATAGCTCGAACGGGTAGTAAGACGTGGTGCTAAAAATAATATAATAAAAAGAGGGCATCAGGGTTGTTGTATAGGTGTGTAAGAGGCCTACTATGGAGAGGAGAGGTGCCCTTGAAGTGTAAGTATAAGGAATTCACGAGCTAAGTTTACCTGAATGACAGCTCGAAATGTTACTAGAAGTAATCCCTAATATATCACTACGCCAATAGCTGACATCTATCCCTTTGGATGACTGTAATGAAAACAAATGGTAATATATTAATGTGATAGTTAACCACAGTAATTTAGGCCAATATTATTTATATATTTATTTGAGGTCGGACACAAAGTTTATTTATAGTTGTATTCCC
>CABFOV010000016.1:178891-206144 GCA_902141375.1 Timema poppense | reverse complement strand
TTATATATATATATATATATATATATATAAGGTGACCTGGCGGTCTAGGGGTAAGGTGTCGGACTTCTGTGCTGGCGGCCGGGGTTCAATCCTCGGTCCTGGCACAGATTTATCTGATTACCAAACCCTTCCTTCACCTCTGACAAGACATATTGTGAATGTGGGGAATGCCAGGCCTCCACCGTGGTTCGGATTCCACGTTAAATTGTAGGTCTTCCATTTCATCTCACAATCACCCTATTATTACACATTAGCGTAAGTGCGTATAACCCGAACGGGTAGTAAGACGCGGTGCTAATAATAATAATAATAATAATAATAATAATAATAGATACATATATACATATATACACAAATACATAGATACATATATATATATACATACACAAAAAAATAGACATATATACACACATACGTACAAAAATACATAGATACATATATATATACATATACATACACAAAAACATAGACATATATACACACATACTTACACAAATACATAGATACATATATATACATACATACATACACAAAAACATAGACACATATATATACACACACATACATACACAAATACATATATACATATATATATTCATACATACATACGGGTCTTTTATGACATTTAAAATGGCTACTAGATTTTCTTTCAAATATTTACTTGCCAAGTAGTTTTATCTTCAGCCGTCACTTTTGATAGACATTACTGATACTTATAAAATAACATTAATTATATGGTCAAATATGATTAAATTATGGTCACAAAAAGTTTTTTTTTTATTTCTCAAAGGTCCTTTATATGAAATTGGGTCTGTAGCAACAATAAAAATTAAATATAAATAATCTTTCTCGCTATTTTTACTTAAGAAAACTTGATTGGTATTGAATTTAAGATCCATACAAAATACATATGCTAAGAATTATTTTAAATATTAAAATCTGACTCGGCAATATAGTCCAATATCGCACATTAACTCAAATGTGCCTAACTAATTTATTTAACTTTCCCATAAAACTTTTTTTAGATTATTATTATTATTAGCACCGCGTCTTACTACCCGTTCGTGTTATACGCACTTAAGCTAATGTGTAATGGTAGGGTGATTGTGAGATGAAATGGAGGACCTACAGTTTAACGTGGAATCCGAACCACGGTGTAGGCCTGGCATTCCCCACATTCACAATTTTTTTAGAGTGCACAGTAACTTTAGTAAGTAAAATGTTCAGATTTTGAATCTGCTTATGAACACATTATTTTAATAGTTCATGATATTATCAGAGGCTCACTGAATGAACTTTAATATTTAATATTTTCTCTTCAAGATTTTCTATTTTATTATTGATTTTGATAAATGGTATTTATTTAACAATCATTTGACCAGCATCGTTTGACACCCAGATTAAAGGTTAATATTGTCTATACTCATTGGCTGGTGACAGTAGGCTGTAGTTTGAGTCCCAGTTGGGTGTGCTAAGGCTAGTTTGTCCACACATATGAGTGTATATTTACTCTTAATTTCACCTTAATCTCCATCCCTTTAGTGTTGTACGAATATCAAAATATCACTAAAAAACTCACCTGACCACATGTGTGACTGTTATAATAGGGTCTAGTATTTAAATACAAACTTTTTTTTTTTGTCGGTGCGTTTTACAACCCATTTGGGCTATAGACATATGTACTAATTACGCTAATGTGTTAGGGATAAGGAAGGTTTCATTTTAAAGGAATTGTGCCAGAATTTGATTGGAAGGAGAGCGAAAAACTACTTATGAAAACCATCTACATTTTACCCGACCAAGATTCGAACCCCGATCTCCTTATAATCGGCAGTCTAGTCTATGACGAGCGTAGACCCTTAAACCATTCAACAACCGAAGCGGCTTATATATATATATATATATATATCACGATGTTCTACTACCTACAACCTGTTCAGGCTATAGGCCTACCTATATGGTTTACGCGCAAGTAACGTAAGTAACTGTTACTTTAAAGGGGTAAGGATGAGGGAGGGAACATTTTAAGAGGTAATCTACCTTCATTTGCATGGAAGGAGACTGAGAAATAATTTAGGAAAAACTACTCTTAGTAGACCTGACCGGGATTTGAGCCCCGATCTCCTAATTATTGACAGTGTAGTACGTTATGAGAGTAGGACCTTAGAGTTGGACCACCAACAAATGTTTTAAATTCAAAATTTATATGGCACATTCACTTTCATTATACAACTGTATATTAAATATGATACGTTTCGTATCATCCAAAAAAGGGTTGCGCTTTCTTGAGGCAGATTTTTTTCATCTAAACATTCTCATTTCTCACAAGATTGTAAAAATATATATACATGGACCACCTGAAACTGGTTTGATGTTCATTTGTCGGGCACGATCCAAAAATTAAATTATTAAAAACCCATCAGTCACAAACTGCCTTGTTGTAGAGATATGTCACAAACAACAGCAGCATCAGCAATAACAACACCACCACCTTGAGTGAGTCACGAGAAGAACTCTCACAATGGAATCATATTAGGCAGGTTCATTGAACCTCCTGGTTTTTTATGGTATCCTGGTTAACATTTTAACAGGCATTACATCTCCGCGCAGTTAGTCGAAGTCGCAAGACGAGATAGGCTGGCTGGATGGATGGCTGATAAAATAGCATTTAACTAACATCTAGCTCGCAGATATGGATAAACAAACCTGTGTTGGTGAATGGTTAGGACACGTGACTCTTGATCTGAAAGCTATGGTTTGATTCCCATAGGAGAAAATGTTAAGTTACCATCGTTTTCAATTCTCTTTTTCAGATGAACCCATACCCGGTGGGCACGTGGTAATGAAGACCAAACCGTCAGTCTCATCTTGTCTGCTCATAACTTGTCTTCAGATATTATATGTTAATAATTTTCACTAACTCAACCTAACTAAAGGAGACCTGGCGGTCAAGGGGTAAGATGTCCGTCAGACTTTTATGCTGGCGGCCGGGGTTCAATCCTCGGTCCCGGCACAGATTTATTTGATTACCAAACCCTTCCTTCACCTCTGACAAGACATCTTGTGAATGTGGGGAATGCCAGGTCTCCACCGTGGTTCGGATTCCACGTTAAACTGTAGGTCCTCCATTTCATCTCCCGATCACCCTGTCATTACACATTAGCGTAAGTGCGTACAAACCGAACGGGTAGTAAGACGTGGTGCTAATAATAATAATAATAATAACCTAACTAAACCTAACATTCCATTCTAAAACAATTAGAGGTTTGGGCTAAACCGGTTTTTCACTTGTCCATTTCATGGCTCCGGTTCAAAAACTCGTTGAGTTCATGAATTAGGCAGCGTTTAGATTTGTTAAGTTAATGAAATAGCCAGTACATAAACTGGTTAGTATAAGCAAACTCATCAACCGGCCGAGTTTTTGACTGGTCTTTGAATGTCTAAGCGAATAAGCCAGTTCACGGAATGGGCGGACACTGTCCCAATTCATCAAATGGCCAGTTTCACTTTTGGGGGTAACTTATACTGTATAGTCCTATATTAACACAAATAAATAATAATATTTCATTATTATCTGAGTTTTGTGTGATTGCCATAGAATATATGTTATTTATTATATACTTATAAATATAAACTCCATGTTGTGAGCCCACAAGCGAGCTATACCGACCAAGCGACCGCCACCGTTAGTGATGATAATGCCAACATCAGATACATTTTAGAAGCGTGGGGACAAAGCCCAGGACCTCCGTTTCTGTAGCCAGGAACTCCCACACTTGACCATAGAGGTGGTCATATATATATATGAAATGACTCGGGCATTTTCTTTGTAGAGATAATTCACTTCCATAATTCCACACGTTGTGTGTGTATATATATATATATATATATACTACAAGGACACGTTTAAAAATATATATTTCCAAATATTGAAACATTTAGAAAAAATCAATCAAGATTTATTTAAGATTTAAAAGAAAATTATATTTTAATTACTTATTACAAAATTATTTGAACACAATATTATTATGATTTTATCGATATTGATATTAATAAAAGTGACCGCGGTGGATCCCTTGATTTGACGTATGAATATATTAACGGATTTTGATTAACTTTTCTAATCGTCGAATATTATCCGTAACACCGTGTTTCTACTAAGGTCCAATTTTCATAGGAAGATCCTTTTATTGACAGCTAGAAAAGCTACTAGATTTATTCTTATGTATTCATACGTATAGTTTATGTGATCTACGGTTCTTACTTTTGTTTAAAATTATCAATACCTATAAAATAAAATTACATAGTGAAAAAAAAATTCAATTTTAACAAAAATAAATGTTGTTCTTTCTAAAATACCCTTTCTGTAAATAATGTGGCTGTATCTTTAGTATCTTGCGAAATATGTTAGTTCCTTCTAAAATACCCTTTCTATTAATGTGGTTGTATCTTTAGTATCTTGCGAAATATGTTTTCTCTACAGCGGAAATAAAAGAACAGGTAAAAAGTTACGTTTGACTTTTCAAAAAAAAGTTAAGTAGGACCGCAACACCTCAAGGTCGTGTGTGTGTTCATCTTCACGTTACTACCCCCCTCTACTCCTCTTCCCGGTTCACAAGCATTTCAAAGTACAACCAAGAACAACGGAAGAAAGGTGGGGGGACAGCGGACTTTCAAGTTTCCTTTTGTCCTTTCCAAAATGACAGGTACTCAACTCCCTAGGTGTGACATTTCCTGACAACCTGACAAAAATTACCCCCCAGAGTCTTCCAACCAGGTTCTTTTTGGGAAACAAAATGTTCACTTTATTAAAGAATGTTTCCACATATTACGAACAAGGGAATACTTCTTTTTTTTTATATAAAAAAGGAAGATATACTTGATTAGTGGATGTACTGTAGGCCTACCTATTAAAAAAGAACAATACCAGCTTGGCTCAATTTGTTTCCCGTAAAAATCTTGGTGCATAATTAATTTGATTTTAAACAAAATCACCTGATTGAGTGTTTAAAGTTTGTATGAAAAACAGTGTGAGATAATAAGTATTTTCACAGTTTAAATAACTAAAAAAAAAAAAAAAACTAAATAAGTAAAATATTTGTTTAGTTTGGTTGGATGTTAACAGTATTACTACAATTTTTTGAATACTTGACACGAGCAAATTGTCACTGGGAGATCGGGATTCGAATCTCGGTCGGGTTTACTGAGGGTGGTTTATCCAAAATGGTTTTACACTCTCCCTCCAAGCAAAGCCGAGGACACTGCCTCTAAATTCAACCTCCCTCATCTTCATTAGTACATATTATTATGCGTAAAATCTGAACAGGTAGTAAAACGCGATGCTAAAAGCAAGTTTTTAAACGAAGGTAAAAAGCCTTATTAAAATTCCACGAGATTAATATGTGTAGAAAATTAAATTGAACATTTTTACTTCGGCAATATTTTATTGATTTGGGCACAAAATGAATTTATGTAGAAATTCAAATAAATTTTTCGAGCATCAAGGGAACCTTTTAAACGTTTATTTTAAATGAATAGCTAGTTATTCAAAAGTGAGAAGATAGTAAGGGATATGAGAATGTTTGAAATAGTGTTAGCTATTTGTAAACATCTTCAAAACAAAACTAAATTTAATACTGAGTTTCTTAACCAGTTTGTTGGGGATAACTTTGTATTTTTCCATTATTGATAATTAAGGACAGTAGGTTTAGAATCAAATACAACAAATTTTGAAAGAAACATGTATGGAGATGTCAAATTAAAGTAGGAACTGTGTTTTTTAATAATAACAACAACAAAAATAACTAAACATCTTATAATTGTATTAGGCTACAGTGACACGCGGAAAAAACCTTGAATTGTTTCTTACCCGGGCGCTGCTACTATATCCGTAGGTCTAACATTTTCCAGAATCAAAGTGTACCTGCAAGATGAAACGTCCACGAGAATTTTTAGTCATCAAAGGAGGCAAGAGGGTGTTCGTGCTTGTAAAAAAATAGACAAAGAGGACGAGGCAGTCCGCTGCGTGGCGTAGTCCCAGATTGACCAAGATTAATTACATTTTGATGAGCGCTAGCTAGTGGTCCGCCCGTCAGGCCTTAGAAAGGAGAGAGAAGTCACCACCAGTTGCTGACGTTTGTATGATTGGCCTGTCTTCTTGGTCCACCCTACAACCATCAGGGCAGACATGCTTCGCAGGGTCACCAGTAGCTCGGGAACACCAGTCCTTGTATTACAGGGTCACCAGTAGCTCGGGAACACCAGTCCTTGTATTACAGGGTCACCATTAGCTCAGGAACACCAGTCCTTGTAATACAGGGTCACCATTACCCCAGGAACACCAGTCCTTGTATTACAGGGTCACCATTACCCCAGGAACACCAGTAGCTCAGGAACACCAGTCCTTGTATTACAGGGTCACCAGTAGCTCAGGAACAACAGTAGCTCAGGAACACCAGTCCTTGTATTACAAGGTCACCATTACCCCAGAAACACCAGTAGCTCAGGAACACCAGTCCTTGTATTACAGGGTCACCATTACCCCAGAAACACCAGTAGCTCAGGAAAACGAGTCCTTGTATTACAAGGTCACCATTACCCCAGAAACACCAGTAGCTCAGGAAAACGAGTCCTTGTATTACAAGGTCACCATTACCCCAGAAACACCAGTAGCTCAGGAAAACGAGTCCTTGTATTACAAGGTCACCATTACCCCAGAAACACCAGTAGCTCAGGAAAACGAGTCCTTGTATTACAAGGTCACCATTACCCCAGAAACACCAGTAGCTCAGGAAAACGAGTCCTTGTATTACAAGGTCACCATTACCCCAGAAACACCAGTAGCTCAGGAAAACGAGTCCTTGTATTACAAGGTCACCATTACCCCAGAAACACCAGTAGCTCAGGAAAACGAGTCCTTGTATTACAAGGTCACCATTACCCCAGAAACACCAGTAGCTCAGGAAAACGAGTCCTTGTATTACAAGGTCACCATTACCCCAGAAACACCAGTAGCTCAGGAAAACGAGTCCTTGTATTACAAGGTCACCATTACCCCAGAAACACCAGTAGCTCAGGAAAACGAGTCCTTGTATTACAAGGTCACCATTACCCCAGAAACACCAGTAGCTCAGGAAAACGAGTCCTTGTATTACAAGGTCACCATTACCCCAGAAACACCAGTAGCTCAGGAAAACGAGTCCTTGTATTACAAGGTCACCATTACCCCAGAAACACCAGTAGCTCAGGAAAACGAGTCCTTGTATTACAAGGTCACCATTACCCCAGAAACACCAGTAGCTCAGGAAAACGAGTCCTTGTATTACAAGGTCACCATAACCCCAGGATACGAGTAGCTCAGAAACACCAGTCCTTGTATTACAGGGTCACCAGTACACCAGGAACACCAGTAGCCCTGAGAGCAGTTCTGTATCACAGGAAACAAGTATCCCAATTACCAGTCTTTGCATCACAGGAAACAAGTATTCCAATTACCAGTCTTTGTATCACAAGAAACAAGTATCCCAATTACCACTCTTTGAACCGACTGATTGTACCAGCACACGAGAATTTCTATGAGCAAGAAAGAATTAACCTGCTAATTTTGCTGAATGAGGTATTTTCATATATCTTACACATTTGACATGGGACCGACGTCTTAACTTCACCTTCGAAGGAAATTATGCTCTGGATTTTTACCACTCAAGAATAATCCGTCGACCTAGGCCCCACAAACATGGGGCCCTAAGGTGAGCCCTTTACCCCAAGATCACTTAGGTAGACTTCTGATCTTCCAGAATCAAATTAGAATAGTGTTTATCACACTATGTAGGTAAAGGCAGCGGTTCCCAAACTTTCTCGACTCGAGAACCCCTTTCCCAAACATCTGAGCTGCACGAGCCCCCTGGTAAATAATATCCATAGCCACTCACTTAATTTTATACCTAATTTATGAAATTTAGCTATGACTTGTAACCAAAATATTAAATGCCTTTAAGTTAACCTACAATATCTCGGTAAGTACTTTGGGGGATACCCCACCAAATATCATGGAATAATATTTAAATTTATTGAGTACAATTTCAAATAATTATACATTTGTTTTAAAAATTAAAACGGAAATTAAATAAGCAAAGTACTTTATTAACATTTTCTTATCTTTACTGTCACAATATTATCACATGTTACATGTTTTTTAAAAGTGATACTGGAAATTCCTGTATTAACACAACTGAAATACTTTCTTTTAATCCCAAAATTCCATGCCAATTTAAGATTCAACATTGTTAACAAGTTTTAACAGCTACTCACCTCTTCACGTGACTTGGTGAGAAGGATGCTCTTGCTTTGAATGGCACAGAGCTTTAAGGTCAGGAACCACAGACAATAAATAAAGTCTCAAGTCACTTGCAGCATTGAGCCTGTTTCTGTATTTATTTGGTAAATAGGAAAATGAAGAAAATGGTTTTCGTTCAAATATGTAGAAGAAAATGGTAACAAAGCTGTAATAGCTTTATTCTCCAACAATGAGAACTACTCCTTTAAACTTAACCAGAAATAAATTACTGACAAAGATGTATAGCTTTTCTTTAATTACCTGCCTCGGTGGCGTAGTTGGCTAACGCGCTTGTCGTGTTGAGCTCGGCTGCTGAGGACGGGGAGATCGAGGTTCGAATCTCGGTCGGGTGAACTGGGGTTGGTTTTTCCTAAATGGTTTTCCACTCTCCATCCACGCAAATGCGGGTTCACTTCCTCTAATTCAACCTTCCCAATTCCTAATCCATTAGCGTAATTAGTACTTATAGCGTATAACACGAGCGGGTAGTAAGACGCGGTGCTAAATATTAATATTAATTTTCTTTAATTCAAGACCAGTGGAAATTTCAAGGAGCTGCTCATTTTCAATCACGCTTAATGTGGAGGATTTTAAAACGGTTGTCTCTTCCGGAGGATTGTGAATCCAATTGTTATTATTGGACATGGCTGGGAAATATTCTCTGAAGGTTTCTTCAAGCCCCTTCAAGTGTTCTATAACCACGTTCTTCATATTTTCGTCCAAAGAAAGCTAATTTTCTACCATGAAGTCGTGAAGAGTATCAAAGCACTCTTGTTTGATTGCTCATTAAATATGATTTACAAACTTTTTATTATGAATGACTTGATACGGTCTTGCACAATAAAAACATTAATATTTTACCCCTGAAGAGAGAGGTTTAAACTGATCATTTTTGAGAAAATGTTTGCCAAATAGACCAAAGACTTGAGCCACATTTGATCTCGCATGCACTTTGCTTTGTGAAAGGGATGGTTGGTAAGAAAAATGAGAACTTAGTGTTTAAGTTCAAACAATCTTGTAAGAGTTCTACCTGGAGATAATCACCTGACTTCAGTGTGAGACGATAAACAGTTGTAAATACTTCCCATTTCAGCACAAGGTGCTTAAAAAAATTCGCCATTACAGAATTATTTTGGTGAACCCCAGTTTGGTAACCGCTGGGGTAAGGTATAACTTATAAACACGCCTGTAGGCATGCGGTCTAAATGTCAAGCCCACTCAGTGGGGCTTGAATCCTGGATTTCTGTGATAAGTGTTTTTTTTTTTTTACAAAACTACTTCCCAATCTCCCTCCTAACAAATGCAGGTACATTTATTATACATTTTACCATATTTAAATCTACCACATAAGCGTCTAGTCCGAACGGGTTCAGGGAAGTGGTGTAAATATATATAAAATAATATAAAGTGCATTCTTACAATAATTTTGATAAAAAAAAAAAATTCACTAACCTAAATGGCAGTTATGTTAGGAATATATCTTTAGAAAGATCAAACATAATTTTTTGCGTTCAATAAAGATAACATATTACTATTATTATAGTTATTTTGTAAGTATTGATAACATCAATCAAAAACGACAGCTTAAGATCACATGATTTGACGTATGAATACGTGAAAATATAACCAGTAGCCTTAGTAGCTGTCGGATAAGATTCTTCTAATGAAAGTCGGGTTGTGGACGAATGACACTAAATACATTATTCAAAATGTCCGTTAAAGTTGTCGTTACGCCACTCTTACGTGCGCCTGTCCAAACTTTCCCTCGTCCGTCTGTCCGTACATCGGTCCAGATGTGAGAGGCAAGAATCAAGTGGCACGGCAGCAGTAAACTAATCTAATCTGAGGGTCAAATCAATCTTACCAACTGACCGGCTCCATCACCACTGACTCTATTTAACAAAAACACGTGGACCTATCGATAAGATACGAGGTAGGCTGATTGAGGAGGAATCAACGACCAGCCTCGGTGGGTCCAAGGTAGTGATTTTCAATCTTTTCCGACACGCGGCACACTAAACAAGGCACTAAAGCTGTCAAGGCAGTTTTTTTTAAGTGGGGATTTTATCAACAAACTAGTATTAATATTGTGCTTAATAGCTCAATTACTATTGATCCAGTTTTTTTTAAAAAATATGTTGATCATGGATTTAAAAAGATTTATTTTTATTCCTAAAATTTGTCCCCACTTTTTTTTTGTAGCACCGTGTCTTTCTACCAGATCGGGTGGAAAACAATTTAGGAAAAATCACCCTCAGTATACACTCGACTGAGATTCGAACCTCAATCTCCCCGTCATTGGTAGTCTGGTCTACTGCGAGGGTAGCGCGTTAGACCCCCGACTACCGAAGAGAGTGTTTCCTTTATTACATTCCCACAAACTCCCGTGGCACCCTTGTTGACCCTTCGTGGGACCCCGATGGAAAAACGCTTGTCTAAATCGTTACTATCACATACATACAGTATATTTATTTTTGTCTCCGCGTCTTAGGTCTATATTACTATTCGTTCGGGTTACACGCATATGAACTAATTATGCTAATGTGCTAGGGATTAGAAAGGTTGAATTTATAGGAAGTGAACCCGCATTTGCATGGAAGAAGTGTGGAAAACTATTTAAGACAAGCCCTCTTCAAAACGCCTGGCCGGTATTTTAACCCCGTTCTCCCCTTCATCGTCAGTCCAGTCTATTGTGATAACGATGCCTTAATCCATGCAACCACCGAAGCGGGCTACTTTCACAATAGACTAGGCTACTGATGAAGTGGAGAATGGGATTAAAATAGCGGTTAGGTATACTGAGGGTAGTTGTACACTAAATTTTTCCTAATCTCCCTGTATACAAATGCAGGTACATTTCTTCACAGGCTTAACGTCTTTATTTTTAGTCCAGAGAAATTAATATATGTGGATAGCCCGGTCGAATTGTAAGAAGCTTGGCCCAAAAACATCAACGAAGGGGGTTAAATACTGTGAGATCCACTCTCCCTCCACGCAAATGCGGGTTCACTTCATCTAATTCAACCTTCCCAATTCCTAATCCATTAGCGTAATTAGTACTTAAAGCGTATAACCCGAACGGGTAGTAAGACGCGGTGCTAAATATTATTATTGTTATTATATTATTACTTGAAGTGGACTCGGACTTGGAAGGTCAGAGTTTGAGTCTACGGAGAGGTTAACTCACGTTGGAGAGCCCGTGGACTAAACGCACAAACTCATCCAGACAAGCTTTCCGATGACAAGGAGGTCGGAGCTCAAATATGAAGGTGTTTCTTTATTTAATGGTTTGTCTTTGTTTCTCCGAGCACATTTCTTTATCGTCTACCTTCATCCTCCCGCCCCTATTGATGCAGTTAAATGTGGATAACCCACATGTTCTACCTCAGTATGATCTTACCATTAATTTATAGTGAAATATTTGTCCAGCTCCATAATATTCACATTTCTCTCTGTGCAACTCCTTTGTTCAGTTGTTTATAGTGTCTGTCTAACCTCTATAGTTGTGATAGTCCTTGGTTTAGCTCACAGCACGGCCTAAAAATGTATCTTTGGTAAAATTTGGTTCTTTCTTTCCTTGTGATGATTCAAACTGGAGGATTGAAAGATACTCCAGCTCTAGTGTTGAACTAGTTTGTAAGTCGGGAGCTTATATAATACATTTGTTTAGTAAAAACCCGTTAAATTTCTTTAGGTGGCTAATCTCAGTTATTTAAATTATATAATATAATGTGATATAATCATGAGGAGAGTAATAAATAGCTTTACGAACGTTTTTTCTTTTGAGAAAGGGAAAACAAATGAGAAAATGGAGAAATACATTCTCTAGTTGACTAGTTCGAGTTCAAATTCCAGCTTCTTCGAGTAGGACGAGTCTCTTAGACTCGGAATTTTATTGGCCCTGGAATAATCCATTGAAATAAAATAATCACAATCTTTTTTTTTTTACAAAATACGAATATTTTTTCTGGATGTATTTGTGATCCACACAGGTCGTAAATTTCGTACCGTTATATTTCTTAAGTCCTCAAACATTCTAAATGCCCTTAATCAGGTGATTTGTCAGCCAATGAGAGTATTTCACAAATACGTGAAATAAAATGACTTCAGAAAATTCTATAAGAAATATACATATTTACACAATTTAATGATTTTTTAATCATAAGTTTTAATATGCTTATTATATCAACAAGTTTGTTTTACCTACAATTTGTTTAATGTACTATTGTATATTATTCATTATTTTTGGACCACTGCTATCAATATTTAAAATTTATTAAGACTAAATTAAAATTTACTTCAACAATTTATTTACTAATTTCTTACAATATTAAATTTTATTTTTATTTTGTTTATTTTTAGTTAAAACTACGATAGCCTTAATGCAGTACAATTTGTTATTAAATAAGGTCCGACACCTTAGCTCAGTCGGTAGCGTGTCTGTCTACCGAGTTAATGGTCCCGGGTTCAATTCCTGGCATGGCTGAAAAAGCTATCATTGATCAAATGTGGGTTTCCTCTTTCACAGTGTTGGATTAACGGCAGGGAGCTGGATGCTGTATCTAGATTTAACTTAGTTTTTAAGTCGTGTGCTGATATAATCAGTCAGTTCAGAAAGTACATGTTATATATATATATATATATTTATTAACTAAGTCTGCTATTATTATTATTATTATTATTATTATCACCGCGTCTTACTACCCGTTCGGGCTGTACACACTTACGCTAATGTGTAATGGTAGGGTGATTGGGAGATGAAATGGAGGACCTACTAGTTTAACGTGGAATCCGAACCACGGTGGAGGCCTGGCATTCCCCACATTCACAAGATGTCTTGTCAGAGGTGAAGAAAGGGCTTAGTAATCAGATAAATCTTTGCCGGGACCGAGGATTGAACCCCGAACCCCAGCATAGAAGTCTGACACCTTACCCCTAGACCGCCAGGTCACCTACAAGTCTGCTATTAAAGGGGTAAACTAACATACTATACTTTTAGAAATTGACGACATACGTTATCATTGGCACGTTCATTTTAATTCTCTCATCAATGTTAGTTTGTCTTCTTGCGGGTGATTTGTTCTACGTAGCTATACGTAGAAACAATCTTTAAAAAAAATGTTAAAGTTGATCCAAAACTACAGGAATGCTACGAATTACGCACTTACGGATCAAGACTGTGTGTAGGCCTACAGGACAGTCTGTTACTGTGAAGTCCATCTTTTCTTATGGATACAGAGTATGAAGACAGACCTTCCATTCGTTAATACTTTATTTGAAGTAAGGGTTGATATCCAGTAATAATGCAAACAATAATTATTATAGTCCTTACTAGGAACAAGTAATATTTTGAAAAAGAAATTAATTGGAATAATGTTGTCGTGAACGAGACTCTCAATAACTTTCTGGGTTGTGAGTCCCGGGGTCAGGGATTGACTAGAGCCTCAGCCGGGTGCACTAAGGTTGTAATTTTATCCTACACCTCTACAGATGAATTCTATTGATGTATCATTTTATAACTTGTGTTAAGGAAATAAGTCCAAATTTCAGATAGCACTTAAAGGGAATTAGATGGTAAGGTAGGGAAGGATTGCAAGTTAAGGTCAGTGATTTTGCTGGTTTTACAACAAAAAATGTTTCATTTGCTATATTAACCCAATATTTTTTCTGTTGAAACATAGAGTTTAATTTTCCTCTCGTGGTAATCTCAACAATTCTTGAATAGGAAGCTGACCTGGCGGTCTAGGGGTAAGGTGTCAGACTTCTGTGCTGGCGGCCGGGGTTCAATCCTCGGTCCCGGCACAGATTATCTGATTACCAAACCCCTCCTTCACCTCTGACAAGACATCTTGTGAATGTGAGGAATGCCAGGCCTCCACCGTGGTTCGGATTCCACGTTAAACCGTAGGTCCTTCATTTCATCTCACAATCACCCTACCATTACACATTAGCGTAAGTGCTTATAACCCGAACGGGTAGTAAGACGCGGTGATAATAATAATAATCTTGAATAAGCTATCTGTCAGGTGGTGGTGTGTCGAAGGTATTGTAAGGGAAACAGACTTTTTTAAAACTGTACCTGTGATATGTTCTCACCCACTTGGACCCTATTTGACCAATCGTACGTATATACTATGCTCTGCATGTCTCACACGGGCATGTATTCTCCTCTATACCTGACCAATGAGAGGTGTGAACTATTCACAGGTACAGTTTGAACTAATGCTGCTTACCCTGGCAACACCTCACGACACGCCACTGCCGTCAGGGTTGTCTTATAATTTAGTGCTAATGTACTCATGACAGATATTTAAAAACTGTTGGTATCACCATACGAAGAAAGTTCAACTCTTATTTTTCTACTGGGTATTTTTTATTTGACCTTTCCTCGCAGCCCCTTCCAGCCCGTCGCACGTAGCACTAAAAGAAATGTCAATGAAACAAGAATTTCCATTACAATATGTGGAAACTTTGCCTTTTTCGATAGAGTGGTGACAGGTCCTTTGCTCTGAGAGGCTGTGTTGACTGTGTGTGTGAACTCTTGGGGCAAACGTACACGACCCTCTCACAAAACATTGGCCAATTGAATGATGATAGCCAATAATCCAATAAAGAGCGCGCCTTAAATTAACCGCCGTCGACTTGAGTGATGCCTTGAGAAGGGGGAAGGGGAATAAGTGGAGGGAGATTTAGAGGGGAAGAGGTAAATATTTAACTTGGTTAAGAGGTTACCATCGTCTTCGAGAGTTAAGGTTGATATTTTCACTGTTGTTTTAAAACACAAAACTTTGTTCAATGGCGGATGGAGGGTAAGGCAATAAAAGTATCAGTGTCTAGTTAATGACAGGGAGAAAAAAAGTGTAAATAAAAATTGACAAGGATCGGTGGAAGCGTGGATCATTTAGACTGGTATTATGGTAATAATAATGCCAGGGTTCAAATCCCTACCAAAGACAGAAAGATCGGGGCTCGATCTTTATCGGGGGCAATGAGTTTTTTTCCTAAATGGTTTTACACTCTCCTTCCACGCAAAAGTAGGTACACTTCCTCTCAATTAGACCTTTCTAATCCCTAAATTAATAGTAATTAGAAGGCCTATATAGACGTAAAACCCGAATGGGTAGTAGGACGTAGTGCTAAAAATAATCCAGTCATGTGCAATGAGAGTAGTATTTTATAAATAGACTCGCTTTTCTCGTTGGGGGCTCCACCTCCAAAACCCCAGTGGGTTTTCTTTGTAAGTGGATGAAAACTAATGTAATTTCAGAGCCCTTTTTTTTTATAGGTCTTACCGCTTAGCCACAAGAAGCCTCCAAAGAACGGTCCGCACCGATTTTAAGGGTACTGCGCAGTTTTGAATTTTTTCGGGGGGCTAAAAATTAAAATTTCTAACTTTTTAGAATTTCCCGTAGGTTACATTCTAGAAATGATAAGTTTGCAAATTTCAAGTTTCTAACTCATCTGGAAGTGGGTAAGCATTAATGTTAGTGAGCGAGTCAGCCATGTGGCTTTATAGTAGTATAATTTTTAATATTTATCCCTAAAAATGTAGGTACAAGTATTCTAAGTTTGACCATTCATATCCCCACCCAATTAGATTAAAAGAGGGTGGATAGTCCAAACGGATAGAAGGACGCAATGTAAAACATTATATATATATAAAAGAGTAGAGGGTAGGCTCTAAATTGTATAAATAATTTAAATATTTATTTATCCATATTAGTATGATCCTAGAGAAGGTACTAAATGCAGATTATAAGTTGTCAAGCATTGTGTAGCACACAATTATGTTAACAGCAGATAATACTTATATAGTTATTAAAAGCTTACGATGGGAAATTATCCTATTTATTATGTTAGAAATATGTTTTTATTTCCTTTCTTAGAGCTTTTTTTTCCATACAATATCATTATCAATCATAATTAATATTTGATCAATATGACCACCTTTTGAAATCAAATTTCAACCCTATTCAGATCCCATTACTCAATACAACCAGTATATTAACTTCATGTGTTACAATTACATGAGCCCATAATTTACTTATAGAAAATAGTTATATAGAAATAGTACAAGTATTTCCTGAATGGTTTTCCACACTCCTTAAATGCAAATGTGGGTACACTAGATTTTAAACATAAATTATAATTTTCTTATTCCTTCTTCACTTTTTATTATATACGGATGGACAGAAAGAAGGGGGAAAAAACGTGTGGGGGGAAATGTTAAGCTCAAATATTAATGTTTTTTTTTATTTGCCTCGTGAACTTATTAGATTATTAAACTAATTGGTTTTAAATCTAAATTAGAATATTATTATTATTAGCACCATGTCTTACTACCCGTTTGGGCTGTACGCACTTACGCTAATGTGTAATGGTAGAGTGATTGTGAGATTTTAAATGGAGGACCTACAGCTTAACGTGGGATCCGAACCACGGTGGAGGCCTGGCATTCCACACAATCACAAAATGTCTTGTCAGAGGTGAAAGAAGGGTTTGGCAACCAGATACATCTATGCTGGGACCAAGGATGGAACCTCGGACCCCCAGCATAGAAGTCTGACACCTTACCCCTAGACCACATGGTCACCTACTTTCGAATAAAGTGACTGATTGCTAAATAATAAAATGGCTAAAACGTTTTATGACAAATTTTTTGTCAATTTATTAAGCCAGTTGTAACACAAAGTTTTTTTTAGCACCACGTCTAACTACCCATTTGGGTTACACACTTATATACTAATTACGCTAATGGGCTAGATATGAGGATTTAGGCTGAATTTAGAGGATTTTTACCTTCATCTGGGTGGAGAAGAGTGGAAAACCATTTAAGAAAAAACCTCACTGCACCCGATTGTGATAAAACCCTAATCTCATCGTCCAGTCCAGTGAAGGGCAAACCTTTTAGGGAGAGGGCTAAAAGAAAAAAGAAAAAAGTCATGTTGGCCAACACTATTTATTAAAAATCTACAATGGTACAATTTACAAAACTATTGTACAAATAAGTTCTATTAATTATTAAAATGGATTTGTATTATAATGATATCTAATTCTAATACTATGTGTGTGAATTCCAAATGCATTTTTTCTTGTTTTTCCTTATTTTTAATACTTTTTTTATTGTAATTTGGAATCCTTTCACGGGCCGCATTGAATCTGTCCGCGGGCCCTACTTTGCCCATCACTGATCTATTATATTGCGAGGGTAGCATCTTATACCATCAGGACACAGAAGCGTATACCTAAAGTATCGAATGTTACTTTGTCTAAGGAACTGTTCTGTGCTTATTTTTATTTACAACCCGCCTCGGTGGCGTAGTTGGCTAACGCGCTTGATGTGTTGAGCTCGACTGCTGAGGACGGGGAGATCGAGTTTCGAATAGGTTTTTTTTTCCTAAATGGTTTTCTACTCTCCCTCCACGCAAATGCGGGTTCACTTCTTCTAGCTCAACCTTCTCAATTCCTAATCCATTAGAGTAATTAGTACTTAAAGCGTATAACCCGAATGGGTTGTAAGACGCGGTGCTAAATATTATTTTATTTACAGGTCGTTTAAATTGTGTGTTCTGAAAATATTTTTTTCAAATTAAATACATAGTTGATTGGTGGATAATTTTTCTTAAATGTATATTATAACTAAAAAAAAGTAATTAGTAAAATCACTGTAATGAACCTATAAAAATTAATTACTCAAAACATAATATTAGTAACACTAATTTATAAAAAAAATAGTTATCTTTATTATTTAAGATAAGATCAAAAAATCAAACCATAAATGGCCATATTCGTCTTTATATATGTGCTTTATTTGTTTATTTACGGGTAATGCATTTAATGCCAGTATGGACCACCCTGATGTTAAATTTATTGGGGTAAGAATTAAGACAGTAATGTTAAAACCAATTAAGACTGATTTGGGTACAGGAAGAGTAAGCAATCATTTGGGGAAGACCATTTTAATAAACCAAATTAGAATTCATGTCACCTACCTCTTTGTCACGAACAAACCAGTTGGATATTGTCTTTATCCGCAGGATGACTAGTGGCTGTTAGAGTAAAATTGTGTAAAAAAAACCATGAATATGCCGGGAAAAAAGGAAAAATTAATGATAAACAATAAGGAATCAAGATTAAAAATATGAAATAAGAGTCACATTTGGTAGGTAAATATTTAAATAATTTAAGGGTTTGTTCATAAGAAAAAGTAGTCTTAAAGCATATAAAGATTCCCAGTAAATCTAAACACTACACTTATCTCGGTAGAGCATTATTAGAATATAATCCTTCCACACTCTTAGTAAGACTAAACCACAACTATATCAGTAGGACAGTATTAGAATATAATCCCTCCACACTCTTAGTAAGACTAAACCACAACTATATCAGTAGGACAGTATTAGAATATAATCCCTCCACACTCCTAGCTAGATTAAACTGCGTATATAATTTCTGTTTGGAGACCACTGTACCCGAAGAGCCCGGTTTTGTGGGTGGAGGATTTGTTGTAAGGGGGGGAGTCAAGGGGGGCGGGGGTCAAGACACACGATCTGCCGACACGATAGCCCCCTTCATGACGTAGTGCCTGTAATTATAGGGTTCCTATACTGGCCAGGCCTCCAGGGCGTATGTGAGATATGTTACCAACGATCTCACGAGTGCGACGAGGATGGAGAATATCCACAAAATGTAATACTAATGTTTTTATTATTACGATTTCTCTTTTTTTATTCTTTAATTCTATCCCTTTTTTTTATGTATAGACAACTAGGAATATTTTACCAGGTTACATTTCTGTATATGTAGAGAATGATTAAATAGGTTATAATTTATTTGACACCCATTAGCTTGTCAATAGGTAATATTTCCATGTTCCGTTTTAAATTGAATACATTAACCAGCATCCAAATAAAATTTGCGATGTTCGTTAAAGTTTTTATTATATTTAAACCATTTTCAAATAATTGATATCAACACACAACTTGCGTATTGACAGTGACTTCTGCAGCAAATATGTACACTGATCCTCAGCATAAGATATTATATAATCTAGTATTATAAAAATTGAGAACTCCTTGTTTGTTCCCTATCCGGACTGCCTGTATTAGCTACGCTAATTTAGAAATGAAAACCATTTATGAAAACTATACACTCATAACCCAGCTACCCGCCTCGGTGGCGTAGTTAGCTAACGCGCTAGTCGTGTTGAGCTCGACTGCTGAGGACGGGGAGATCGAGGTTCGAATCTCGCTCGGGTAAACTGGGGGAGGTTTTTCCTAAATGGTTTTCCACTCTCCCTCCACGCAAATACGGGCTAACTTCCTCTAATTGAACTTTCCTAATTCCTAATCCATTAAAGTAATTAGTACTTAAAGCGTATAGCGGGTAGTAAGACGCGGTGCTAAATAATAATAACCCAGCTGAAGCTCTATCCCCAGATTCTTCAGTTGCTTCACATATGTACAGTGGCTATGATAAAGAGAAACCGGCATGAACCAGATGGCATTTGAATATACCTTAATACCTTAGTGGTTTTCTGGTAACTGATACACTTTGTTAACATCATTTTAAAATATTACAAATAATTTACTGTTGAAACTTTAGTGAGTGTTAGTCCCACCCCATAGTTAGCACCTATTTTAGGTAAGTAGCACAGCTCGAAACAGATATCACAATGAAGTGCAGTTTATAATGTATTTTATTTTATAAAACGATGGAGTTTAGACTAGTCAAACTATTTAATAATATTTTTTTAAATACAAAACATTTGAAAAATAATTATTTTAATGTGAAAATAACTACTAAACTAATCCCAATTTTATTGTTATCAAGAAAAGAATGCTGAAAACCAAACTTAGAACTTATTTATGGTTTTAGCCTGATCTTGTACCTAATATCCCAGCTAACTAGTAGAAATTTGGGCGCTTTAAAAATAAAATGGGTGAATTAGTTGCTCTCAGCATGAATTTTTTACCCGACGGATACATTTAATAAATGGTCCCGTACTTTAGAATGTAACTATTAGTTGTCATTGTATATATGTACAGGTAGATTGACCACAATTTATATAGGTGGTCTACGGGGTAAGGAATAAGTATTATGCGACTGAAGTGGACCAAAACTGAAATTAAATTATTGTTTGGTGATTTGCCCTATTAATTGATATAGGCCGACTTTATTTTAAATACATTTCAATATTTCAGGGATATTTATGTCTATAATTTAATAAAATTGATGTAATATCCTGAAAGTATTTACTACTATGCTTTTTACAATTAGACGTTAATAAAACTAATACTTCTTTACTAAATGTTATGGTATCTATGTCATATACAAAC
Source organism: Timema poppense (assembly GCA_902141375.1). Lineage (NCBI taxonomy): Eukaryota > Metazoa > Arthropoda > Insecta > Phasmatodea > Timematidae > Timema > Timema poppense. Next base: position 185,471 of record CABFOV010000016.1, on the reverse strand, counting down.
ACTAAATGAGAGCGTTAACTTGACCGGGCCAGGGGGGTGTAGACCTACTTATCAACACGGATTCTGAGGACCTCCAAGTTTGAGTGTTTAAGGTGGGAGTGTAGGGGACACGAGAAAAGGTCAGTGTTTTTGAAGTTTTCATCTAAAACTTTTTTTTTTGTCAAAATAAATCAAATAATTTTTCAGTAGAAACATAAAGCTGAATTTTATTCCCATTGTGACCTCCAAAGTTCTTGAATATCTGTCAAGAGTGTCTGAAATTTAATGACAACATTTTCTCTTCATTTAAAACGGTTTTTAAATAATTCTGTTATGCTCATACAGATATTAAAGAACTGTTTGTATCACCATGTGAAGAAAATTTAAATATTTTCCAATAATTGGACGATCTTATGGCGACAACGAAATATTGGAGTTGCATTGACATGAAGTGTCCAGCCGGAAGAAGAGATGACTGGTTACAACAACAAAGATAATAATAATAATAATAATATACATTCCGTTTTTAAAGAGTATTTCCTATTTGTTTGTTTCAATGGCTGGCTAGCTTCTATTGAAGAATATACAGCTATCTTGTGTGTAAATAGCACGTCAATGGATGTACAACAACCAATTTGTTTTTGTTATACTGTGATATGAATGTGAGGACAGTGACATAGTCGCGGGGTCCGGTAGCATAAAGAGACTCAAGCTTCACCTTCCTCGACTAAAGACCTGAATATTACTGCCCGGTGACGGGGATGTTGTAACTTGAATCCTGATACGGGTGTAATTAGTGTTTTTTCTTTAATAATTTACCACTCTCACTCCACGCAGACTGAGATTAATTTCCTCTAAATTCTCCCTTACCGTTCAGTGCAGATGAGGGTGGATTTCCTCTAAATACTCTCTTACCCTTGGGGCAGATGAGGGTAGATTTCCTCTTAATTCTCCCTTACCCTTCAGGCAGATGAGGGTGGATTTCCTCTAAATACTCTCTTACCCTTCAGGCAGATGAGGGTGGATTTCCTCTTAATTCTCCCTTACCCTTCAAGCAAATGAGAGTAGATTTCCTCTAAATTCTCCCTTACCCTTCAGGCAGATGAGGGTGGATTTCCTCTTAATTCTCCCTTAACCTTCAGGCAAATGAGGGTATATTTCCTCTAAATTCTCCCTTACCCTTCATACAGACTTTAATAAGACGTGGAGCAGATAGAATAAACTTCACCAAATGATCAGACATATTATATGTATCCATAATTTAAAATAAGCATTTTGTCTCTAAATTTGCCCTCTTTATATCTCTCTCTCTCTCTCTCTCTCCTATGATTACCATCCCATTAAAATCCCTTCTAAATTGCATTTAGAGCAAACATATTTTCAAAACATTTGTATTCTACAAGCCAAACACCCTTTGGCTCATTCAAAAGCTTGCCTATACCACTTTTTGAAGTATAGTAGTCTCAATTGTTGTCCATAGAATGGTAGGGAAACTCCTACTATAGTCGATGACATCTTTGGAGGCCATTTACTTCAAAGCTCAATCAAAACATTCTGCCGGGATTCAAATCCCAACCTTCCGGTCACCAGAAATCCAAACTATATTAGCCGTGCGGTAGTCCACGTGCTTATCGATGTGGTTTATACCACCTTGTACCATTACGCAATGTTTTTCTTATGATATTATAATAATTTAAATCCTATAGCGTTTGAATATTTAAAATAGCAACTCCTAACATAAATACAACTGTTATTTACACACACACACACACACACACACACACACATATATATATATATATATATATATATATATATATATATACATTCTTAGCTTCATGGAGTTGGAATAAATACCTTTTTTGTGACAAGTTTGATAAATACTAGTCGAAATAAGCTATACTTAATATATAATTTTAGATTCAACCAAATTTTGTTATTTTATTTATCTTATAAGCCATATTTAATTCTTTGTTTAATATTCCACCAAATTTGACTGTCTTATATTCAGCTTTAATTATATTTTGTTTTATTTAAATAAGCTACCTTCTGTTGGTCCTGAAAAATATCCGCTTACTTTTCATGGTTCTACAATCTTATAGGGCCATTGTTTAATCCACCAAGGTAAGGTTGCTACATTTTTAATTAAATATATACAGATGCTTAAAAAACTACTTATAAAAAGTAATACTACTTATAATGGTACACTAAAAACCAACATAAAAAGAGTGTATTATAATTTAGAGGCAACACTTGGAGACGGCCAATAAAGAATCATAAATAACAAAGGAACAAGATAAGCCATATTATCACTGAGGATTATATTAGAAAAACAAATAAGACGAGACAAAGAAGGATATATACATTGCAATTGTATTCAGAGAAAAGGCTTTTGATAATGTGGAATGGATCAAAATGTTTGAAATGTTTGTGTAACTAGACATCAAGTACAATGACTGAAGGATTATTTACAATTTATACAAAACTCATAAGGTAGTAGCTACAATTAGTTATCATAAAGTAGAAGTTTAAAATAAGAAAATTAGTTCGAAAAGGGTGCAAACTATCTCCTATGATCTTCAACGCCTTTGTAAAGTAAGTATTATCGGAAATAAAAGAATAAACTAATAATGGAATTAGAAAAGTAGAACTAGTCAACACGCTTTAATTTGTTGATACTATTGGAGTATGTTTATAAAGTGAATAAGATCTCCAAGAACTATTGAGGAAAATATATTAAATATTGAAAACTGGATTTAATGTGAAGTTCAACTAAAATAAGACAAACCTTATGATATGTAGTAAACGAAACACAAAACAGATAGCGATAGTTCTAAAAGGAGTAATTCTTCATCCAGTAGCTGCAGTAAACCAATATGAACATTGATGGCAAATTATTATGTCAACAATATGATATTACATTTAAGCATATCTTGTTGAGAAATATTTATATTGATATATGTAAATCAATATCTTAAGTTACACTTTGTGAGCCTAGAAATTAGGGGAATGGTTTGAATATTGTTTAGGAATACGCTGCACAAGAATTATCGGTATTAGGTACCAAATAAGCGATTTTACAGGATGGCAATGACCAAAGGGATGTGTGCCAAAAATGCAGTGGTGTTTCCAGGGTATCAGAGCATGTTAAAACCGTACGTCCTTCACTCGATTCCTTTTCGACCAATCATGCAACGGATCTATACGATATACCTTACATAGATGATGAGTTTCTATTGATACCTGGCTGATGAATGTTCTACTGAGTGGTGAGAATAGCTCACAGATACAGTTTCAGTCTATGCTATTTACTCTGGCAACACGCCACGCTAGTCCACTGCAAATTTTGGTCAAAATCAGTGGATCTTTTTTTAAATTTGCGACTAAATGGAACACTTATTTTATAAATATCGCCCAGAGGGAGCAAAAAATGACGTAGTAATTCACCGATTAATTTTAACTGTTACAAACCAGAAAAAAAACTCTAAATGTAAGTCAATATAGCGTTTCAAAGGACACGTCGCATCCCAAATAGACCAGGATCCATTCGGAGTGTTTCAAAAACTAACTTACAGTAGGTACACGTACGTATTTTCCCGTGTTTTAATAACATAAACATAGGCTTATGGCTAGATATAGTGACACTACATGCCTGATTCAAGTCAAACTTCAAGCTTCCATCTGGCTGTGTGCTACAAGTTTGGTAATTACCTATGTCATTCATTCAACCTCAAGCTACATCTGCAGCTCCTTACAGTTTAAACTAACTCTGATTAGCATGGTAACAAGCCACACCACGCCAATGGAAATTAAATTGTAATAGTATAGTCGCTTATCCTCAAAAACAAATTCAGATATTTAATTTTATAAACATTTCAAAAAAATTAAATAATATTTTCAAAACGTTGGTATTACTTCAACGTATGAAAATATAAAGCAAACCAAGTAGACCGTTTTTATATATATTTTACCTAGAGAGTTAAAAACTACAGTCGGTTTTTTAAACGAAGACCCCTAGCTGACATGTGAAAAATTAACCTTGGTCAAATATTTTCAGTGAAGGGCTGAATTGAGAATTTAAATATAATAATGGGCCTTCAAATAAAAAAAACAATCTTTCGGTAGACATATTTGTTCTAGTAAAAAAAACTATAAACAACGTTAAAAAAAATTGACAATGTGAAAATCAGGCTAGCGATTGTCCAATAAAACACAACATAAACAGATAAATTAAATTTTTACATAACTTTCATTACTTCAATAATGCCAGGTGTAAATTTAGTAGGTAGTTTAGATTCTTAAAACTATTGTATATATTTTTATGTTATGCTTGATTGTAAGGAGTTTTTATTAAGATTATTGAAAATGTTTTTTCAAAAAATAGGTTGATCCAAACATATCCAGAACTCTTAGAGCAAATTTATAAATGTTTGAGAATTTGTCAAAATAAATAATATTGCGTGTGCTCATTTGAAAATTTTTCACCAAAATATCTCAAAAACAGAAAAACAATTTTTTTTAAATAAAAGTTATTTGTTTTTGAGGGGGAAGTAAGGTGCTAAGGCTGGTATGACCTTGGGTGGCGTTGCTAAGGTGACGTTAAGGTCAAGTTGATTTTTTAAGTGAAACTTCCTATTTTTATTAACATATTCCTGTAGATCACATTGTGCCATTTTTTGTATTACCAATCTAATTTGGACTGGCATCTTACAATTTCAATTCAGACCTTATTTACATAGCATCAAAACATTTCCTACTATTATACATTATCCAATTTTATTTAATCTAAACAAATGTTGGCTCCTATAGTACCTATCACCAAGATACAATTTCACTCATCAGTTGGTCCGCCCCGGGTATATTACTTCCCCGGTACTTTCCTCCGCTGGTTACCCCATCAGATCTTGTGACATTGTGACATTTTAAAAATAATTGTTTTTAGCATTTTAGGGTGAAAGCTATCACTATAAATGAACCTCTCAGATTTCTGAGTCACTGGCACCACGCGCGGCCTTAGAATTTGGCCAATTCAAACATAACTCGGGAAGATACCAGTTTGTGTGTGTAAAATCGTAAACGAAACATTATTTTTACTATCAATGTCAGTTACAAATCCTTTAATTGTTTCATTTTCTTTCTACTGTTAACATCCAATATTGAAAAATTGTTTACAGTCTGGAAAAGAGAACAGAATGGATTTTTCTGCATGGAGTCGAGGCACAATGTGTTCTAAGAACGGTGGAGACATTCAACCAAAGACACCAGGATAAAAACATGTAGCATAGCTAGCTATGTTTTGGATCTGGTTTAAAAATTTAAAGAAACCGGATCGGTCATAATAAAACTGTGCGTACAGTATTGAGTGAATCAACTCGAGAGGAAATGTTGGGCACTTAAGTGGCAAAGCCCAAAAGTTCAGTGAGGGAAATGTCTGAAGCTACTTGTGTATCAATTGGTTCGGTTCATAATATATTAGAGTTAAATAATTTTCATCCGTTTAAAATTCAGGTACATCAAACACTAAGAGAGAATTTTCCTGATACGCGAGTAAAGTTGGCGAAGAAATGGTCAAATTATTGAATTCAAATCCATTAGTATTGGATGATGAATTAGTGATGAATTAACGGCTGAGGTTTGGGTATTGTGACTGTTATAAATTTAAGTTAGATTATAAGTCGTGTGCTCATTTAATCAGTCAGTTCAGAAAGTGTGCGTTAAATACCTCAAATAAATAAATAAATAAAAATTAAATGACTTGCGTTGTACCATCCTCTTGACATATTACACTATGGTCCTATCTTATAAGCTGCGCCATAGTGAAACCAAGCAAGGTAATCTTGAAACCTTTCAGGGTAAACGAAAGGTACATAATACCTCAGAATTGTGAAATAATTGAACATACATTATTATTTTAGCTATCAATATTTATTTTTTTCTACATTTTTTTCATACTTGTCTAAGCCAGTTTTTTTATTTAAAGAAAATTTAAAGTTATCATATTCTGAAAATTGAAAAATGACACCTGGACAATTTTCAGAATATGATATCTATGAGGGACTATCCCCACTAAAATGCATTAACAATAGTTTCGGCTATTTGTTTCATTAAAAGTTAAAGTTGACATGTTATCCGAGGATAATTTCCAAGTTTTCGGATCCTGCCCCCCCCCCTCCCATTCCCTCCCTCACCACCCTTTAATACAGCTTGCCAAACCAGACACGACATAATGGCAACACCGCACCTTACGACTGTAAATTAAAACTGATTGGTTTATTAAAACCTCTCGAAGATCACAGACATATTTGCACGCATATCTCATGAGTAGTTAGCTCCACGACGTGATATAAGGAGTCATATTTTAAGGTTTTTATCTGGAGTGTATGTGCGATGCTGACATGATGATTGGTGTTCAAACACCTCCCAACATAATGCCTCGTTGTAAAGTGTTATAATTAACTTGTTATAGCACCCGACCTGCCTCAACAGACCCACTACTATTGTTACTATTACTGGCCAACACAAGGAATCAATTTGTCTGGGTCAAGACGAACGTATTATTAAGTTGCCCCGTGCTATTTATTAACGGATTTAGAAAGGAGAG
>CABFOV010000016.1:100767-167690 GCA_902141375.1 Timema poppense | reverse complement strand
CCCCCCCAAAGAGTTAGCATAGAAATAATTCTATGTCGAGGATTTTGGGCGGTAACGATTGATTTTCTTGAGGAGATAAATAACTATTTCCATTTTGTACAGTGGTGTCACTGTACAGTGTGAAATGATTCCTCTTTACCGAGTAAGTAACAGAGTATATATTTCAATATGGTGGACCAATAGTTAACATCATAGTTACTAAAGGTGATGAAAGACTTTTTTCAAAGGAAGTTCACCTTCATTAGTGGGGAGAGAGGATGGGTAAACAACAGTGCACCAAGACAATACTCTAACCACAGCCTTTCCATCACCAGAGATTTAATCTGTGAGCTTGACAACTTAGACCGTGTGGCCAAAGGGTTTTTTTAAAAGGAAATATTAGAGGGATGTTTTCTTACTTTGTTTTTATCTTAAGGTGACCTTGTGGTCTAGGGGTAAGGTGTCAGACTTCTGTGCTGGCGGCCGGGTTTCAATCCTCAGTCCCGGCACAGATGTATCTGATTACTAAACCCTTCCTTCACCCCTGACAAGACGTGTATTAGTCAGAACTTGTGAATGTGTGGAGTGCCAGGCCTCCACTATGGCTCGTGATCCCACGTTAAACTGTAGGTCCTTCATTTCATCTCACAATCACCCTACCATTACACATTAGCGTAAATGCGTATAACCCGGACGGATAGTAAGACGTGGTGCTAATAATAATAATAATAATAATAATAATAATAATAATAATAATGTTTTTATCTTTGTCATTAGGAGCGTTCCTCTTAGCAGACCCAATTCAGCTCCCGGATCGTATCTGCGTTTGTGTGCAGGCGCGAAGAAGTGGGGGTAAAAGGAAAAAGAAAGGACATATGATATTACAGAAATGTGTGCAGTGCTTTCGTATTTGAATGATCACTTGACATTTCACACGGTGAAGATGGGGGACAAAGCGACAGAGTTTCTTATTAATAACTACAGTATGTCCCTATTATGACAGAACGAAGATTTGTGCACAATGCTTATCTGTGAAAACATAATTAAATGGTCACAAACTGCCTTTCCAATGCAGTTTTTATTCAAATATAATTTAATATGACAGCAATGCTCAGTATTAGGAATTCTTTGTCTCCATAAAAGTTTAATCAGAAATGATCCAAGTGCAATAAGGTTGGTGTAAACTTACGATTTCTATCCGATTGTATCACAGAGTTGATTGGCATGTTATGCATACAGTTCGTGTATTGAATGTTTAGGGGAGGAAGGGGAAAGCGTTCAAACAGCCCCAAGGAAGGTTTTTCAAGACTCCTGTAAGATCTTGCCCACGCTGACCTCGATTAGGGACTAGCCTGAATCTGTGCTTGCTGGAGTGTGAAGTGGAGACCACTAATCCACCACACAGTCTTGCGGATAGGAGCGCAAACCTGCCTCACTTTATTTATTACAACTCTTTACATTCAGCCTGGAGTTCAGGTGGAGGAGAGTGAGTCACAGTAGTTACAGAACCTAGTTTTATTCTCAGCCACACGCTCTTTATTTCTTGAGGAAACATTATCTTATAGACCTAAATCAAAGCTCAGTCGATATCAGATCTGCCAATTTAGTTAATGGTAACGGATTTGAATCCAGGAATGGTTGAAAAATGTAGCAATAGTAAATTGCTCGGGAGGGGGGTTTCCCTTTCACCGTGATTAATTAACGGCTGGGGCTGTGACTTTTCTAGAAATATGTTAGTTTGTAAGTCATGTGCTGATGAAATCAATTGATTCATAAAGTAGGCCTACTCGTTAAATACTCCAATATTTAAAAATAATTATACTTCAGTCATAAATCCAAACACTTTACAATATTAAAGGTATTGTTATTTTGTATATTTAATCTTATATTTATAGTTTTATTTAACGTCTATAATTATTATTAGGTGTTCTGTCTCACAAAAGGTAAATTCCTTTTGTCAATGAACTTAGACCGCCATTGCACCGTGTCCTCTGCCTCCTCCTTCAGCTCACAGAATTTTCTTCTTTCCTTCAAGTCATCTAGTATTTGAATCCTCCTTTCTAAAATCTTCTTTCCCTCGACCTTTCCTTCCATGACACCGCGCAGAAGACAGTTCTCCCTAAGGATGTGCCCGATCCAGTTTGCTTTGCACTGAAGAATCACATCCAAAAATTGTTCTCTTCCCTCCCAATATTATTAGGACTCTTCACTTGTCACCCTGGTACCCTCAATGTCTAAACCTTTATATCGGATTAATTAAACAAATTACTTTCAAATTAACTTAACTTAAGACAAACAGCAGCCAAGTTTTCATAGCAAAAAATATTTAGAAAGTACGAACATATTATTTTCGACCAATTATAATAATAACTGTATTATTGTTTTTTATAGGTAGACTATTTATAATACATCGAAAGTTATTTATATATATAATCACATGAATTAACGTGTGAACACGTGAAAGTAGATCTAGTAGCGTTTATAGCTAGACTAGCTAGAATTCGTTAAATCGGGTATATTTTGATACTAGGAATAGGCCTACTTCATACGGATATCGGGTTCCACTAAAATATTTTAGGTTTCACCAAGAATCAGTCCAGAACTTAAGGACAACTAAAGGTCTAGAGCCTACTTCTGTTTTATCGTCGATTTCATTAATCAAAAGTAGAACTGAAGAATGTATCAACATTTTTCTATTTAAATTTGTCTTATGTAAATTTAAACAGATTTTAGTAACTATATTTGCTGACAATCGATTGTGTTATGATTTGATTTATTACTATTGTTATCTTAAACTAAAATTAGTAATTATTTATAATTGTGCACCTGCTATTTGTTTATATAGTTTGGAACAGTTATTTGATTAAATGTGGTGAAAAAATAGAACATCTTTTTCTTAGTGAGAGGGGCTACTTATTTCTAATATAAATATAGCCCAGATAGTTATAGGAAAATATACTTACTGTTTAATTTTCAATGTTTAAATTTTCTGAATAATATTGTTTTTCAAAATGTATCAGGACTTTTGGAATAAATTGGTTATTTATTAAAGTATTTAGGTATATATTTTCAGCTTGGATTAAATAAAACATGCACCCTAATTAAAAATGTGGTTTTTATTAAAATGATATTGAGCTTGCATATGATTATTTTGAATAAATATCATAATATTTAAATAAATATTATTTGAAAAAACCCAAAGTAATATTTAATATCCCTATCCATTGATAAAAACCATTTAATTTTCTCACGATATACAAAGTTATAATAATCTGTTTTTGGGCCATTCTTTATTACATCAATGGTGTAAGAGTGGTTTGCTTCTATTTGGAGAGGAGTGTAAAGCCAGTTATAGCCTACTAGCATTTGCCCGCGGCTTCGCTCACATTAAAACACTTCATTAACACATTAAACAATTTCAGATGTTAGAAAAGAATGAAACTTCCATAGCAGTGTTTTATGTGCGCACGAAACTTCACAAAGAAGCACATTTTCACTCCCATATCTCCTCTAATAAACACCCCAGCTGGTATCGCGTGACATTTTATGTGTCTGCAATACCAGCCGCGCCAGATGTTCACTGCTTATACTCGGTTCTTTCTACACTACTTCACTCGCTGATAAGCTAGCGTGATGATATAAAGTTACAATGGTTCTCTGAAAAATAAGGAATAGGTTAGATGAAGTTCTGTCTTGATCTATTGTGTACTTTTTGAGTTTACTGAAAACAAACAAATGTACGAAGGGGAAAACATTCTAAAAATCGATTATTTGGTGTTCCTATCGTTTGTACCAACCAGAAGGAAAGAAAAACAGCACCAAATGTGCAAAAAAACGTATCTGGTCTACCCGTTCGTTCTTCACACGGGAAATTTATAACGTAGCTTTGTTTTTTTTATAGTATATAAAATTAACCTCAGTAAATAGTAACCAAATCTTAAATTATAGTAAGTAATCCTATATTGTTTTAAATTGTGTTACAAAACCTGAAAAGTAGGCTGACTAAAACTCAATATCAAAACACAGATTATAATCTAAATATGTGCTAAGAGCTAACATTTATTTTGATGCTTGTTATAACTTATATATACAATATTAATTCTATTCTCTATTTTTGGTGCTAATCAAAAAAGAAAGAAAATAGACATAGTATAAATAATTGGCTGTTAAATGTATTTATTTGTGTACTGCGTCTAGTTTAACACCCTGTTTAGGCAAGAAGCATATACGATAAATATTCTAATGGGGCAGGGATGAAGAAGGAAGCATTTTAGAGGTAATTTTAGAGGCTAGCCTTAGGGCCTTCACAAATCCACAAATTTGTTTATGAATAAAATAAAAATATTTGTATTTTCAAAGTTTTGACATTATCTCCTGTCGTCAACAAGATAAACTAAAAACTATGGTCAATATAAACTTTTGTTTCAATTAAATCTAATTTAGCATGACGACAGTAGATACTTCTTTGAATAATATGTTTAACATCAATATATTAACAGTAAATTTCGTAAATAAAAAATTATAATATTACAACTTTGAAAAGGAAATTATTTGTTTAATGTTAGGGCTTTCAACTTATCACAGCCCGGGTGCCTCCTCAGTTCTAAATCAAGCCCCGATAAAAAGTTATCAAAAAGCTCGCTATTATACGTGATTATTGATTACTGTATAACTACTATTAAATTACTAATTAAGTTAATTAAAAATGTAAATATAATTGTAATGATTTGTTTCGACCATTGTGGCAACATGAGTTTCCTGTTTTAAAATAACAGGCTTCTTATAATAATCATACTGTAGTATTTAGTGTCAATAAAAGGCGTTAAAGGAATCTCCTCTCAAATCCCTTACGTCAAACGGCGACTAGCTCCAGGACACTTGTCTAATCAATCCCGCGCTGTGAATTATCTCCGACTTACAAACTGCACTTGTGTCTCTCTTGAGCGCGCGTACGTACGAGCCCAGAATACACAGCGAGTATATGTAAGTCCCGTTATCCGCGGGACTTGCGTGCCTGAATACACAGCGAGTATATGTAGGTCCCGTTATCCGCGGGACTTGCGTGCCCTGTAATCTTCCACCAACCTCTCCCCTATCCCCTCTCCCACTTTCGCTCATCCCCTCCCATGTTCTATTCCCCATTATCCTGGAGACTGTTGGCTGCTCCTGTTCCCTGTCTCCCGACAATACAGGCTAAATGAGGGAGGGTACAGGGAACAGTTGCCGTGGTAACGGTGGCGGGGTCATTGAAGAATACCTCCTCTACCCTCGTGAGGCCTTGATACCCGGCGCACTTTTCGGGGAATGTCGTCGCCCGCTTGCACGATTCTTTTTGTCGCCAGGGAGTTTTTTTTAAATTCTTTTCGAAATATGTATCAATTGGATGAATACTTTTCACCCCGAAAGAATTTTAATTGCCATTAGCGCTGAGTATTTAAATACTATCTATATTTACTCCTACTATTATTATTATTATTATTATTATTATTATTATTAGCACCGCGTCTTACTACCCGTTCGGGTTATACGCACTTACGATGTGTAATGAATTGTGATTGTGAGATAAAATGGAGGACCTACAGTTTAAGGTGGAATCCGAACCACGGTGGAGGCCTGGCATTCCCCACATTCACAAGTTGTGTTTCTTACACTTGTAAATAAAAACTCATGCAGTTTGTGTGATAAAACTAATATGAGTGAGTGATTGTGATTGATTGATTGATTGATTGTATGATTGTGATATACATTACTAACATATTTATAAAATTATTAATTTTGTTATCATTATCAACATATTTTCTTGATTATTCCAAAAAAAACATGATAAAGGTAGATTCCTAAAATATGTATAACATAACTAAATCGATCATCTCGAAACAATTTTTTTTTAAACTTTATTTAACTAAAAATAAACATGTAGTCTCGCATGGCACTATGAAATCTACATTTTTAATTTACAGCTTAATATATATTTTGTATTTAAATTAAAAATGAATTCCACCTCACTTTGGTAGGCCCTTATTCAACAATCATTTTAATATTTAACTAAATAAATTGAGAGTGACTTATATTTTAATGGCGCTTGAATTATACATTTAGAATTTACGTACGTAATAACACTCTTCTTTTACTATTTAACTTTTACTACACACCTACGTCGGTGGTCATGTGGCTTAGGGCGTGACTCTTGTAATATGTTGATTATATTATTTCAAAATTTTGTAGACCTGGTTGATGTATTTTATTTTGTGAATTTGATGTGTTATGCTACTTTTAAAAGTGCGTTAGAATGTTGTTGTAATTTTTTTATTTATCTATCAAGTGTTATCAAAATCACATTTAAGAAAATGTTAGTATCTCTTTATTAATCAGGTAGGCTTGTATGTTTACTAAGGTTTTAAAAGAAAAATCTTGACTAATTCATAAGTTAAAACTACCCTTTACCCGCCTAGGTGGCATAGTTAGCTAACGCGCTAGTTTTGTGTTGAGTTAGACTGCCGAGAACGGGGAGATCAAGGTTCGAATCTTACTCGGGTGAACTGGGGGTGGTTTTTCCTAAATTGTTTTCCACGCTCCCTCCATGCAAATGCGGGTTTACTTCCTATATATTCAACCTTCCCAATTCTTAGCCCATTAGCGTGATTATTAATTAGGCAAATAACCCGAATGGGGGTAGTAAGACGCGGTGCTAAGTATTATTATTAAAACTACCCCATAAGCAAATAGAACACACACACGTTCACTACATTAGCATTTGATTAGCAAAATGTAAAAGTGGGCTTGAGAAACCATGAAGACATTTATAATGCAATATTTTAAACATTAGTTAAGAGAAGCAGCTTCCAACATAAAGCAAGCTACTAAACCATTAAGTAACACTAAGATTATCCTACAGTTCTAAGAGTTACTTAAAATTTGTTTTTATATGTCCGTAATAAATGTAGGCCTATGCTTGTAGTACTTACAGATGGTGTCAAGGCTTAAAGATAAACATTGTATCTTTTGGTTCTTCCAAAATGATATTTTTATGATGATCTAAACAGGTATATCTATAGTTTCACTTTTTTTTTCTCTTCAATTGGAAGAGGGTTAAAAATTACAGATCTTAATTACTCAGCTCAAGAACTTTATCCATTTTTAAGATGGGAAACGGGGAGGGGGGTTGGAGAATGTGAAGGGAGCTATATTTTTCGCGTTCTACGTGGGCAATTTTGGAATATAAAAGAGCCCAATTGAGATGAAATACTTGTCTTCCCTTGTCTAGATGAGCGCTCGAGATACATTTGTTCTGTGCTGACAGATTCTGTCACAACGTAGCGCTAGGGTGCTGGAGATCTAAACAACCCCCCCTTCCCCCTCACACACACACCCTTTTATTTATCAAGGGATCGTTATAATAAGGGAAGGTACCTGATCGCTCTTCCATGATGGGTTGATAATTATATCTTTTGTTGCAAATCCTTATAACATCTTACAAGTTTTTTTCAAGCTCGTTGCGCAATTATTTAAAAGTGCTTTACTAACATTCAAGCCAAATAAATTCTATCTACAACTCTATAAAATTTCTTTAAAAAGCTAATATTCAGTCATCTTTAACAGTTATTATTATTTATGATATTAGTTTTTCTGTTGTGGATTTTTATCATACAAGAAAGACTAATTTTATGACTTGCTTGGAGTATTTCTATAGTTCATTAATTTTATTCATTTATTATTTAGAAAAAAAGAGTTTACTTTTGATTGTTTAGAAATATATTTAAAATGTTTTTTTGTTAAGAGATCTCACTGTTAATATTTTACACAGTAGCTATATGATACATTCATTTATTGTTCAATGGTACTGTATTTATCTTAGCATTGTTTTGTATATTTATAGTGCTTGCAATCGGCCTGCCATCTGTTGCCAAGCACTAAATAAAATAAAAGGAAGTAGTGATTGTGAAGTAGTCATTGTGATAACACTGTTTACCAGTGAGTAGACTACCAAATTGAACAGGGTGATGTAGGTGCATTTTAATAAAACGCCTCTAAACTTGTACGTACGGCAGAAACCCTAGTGAACTCCAACAAGGATCAAATATTCACTCCCCTTTTAAAGTGTAGGGTACACTATCAGTACTGCCAACCCTGCTAAAAGTTCTTCAAATTTTATTACTTTCGTTCCTCCTTCCCAGACTACATTAAAATAAACACATCAGTGCATACGTAGACTAAACGTTGAGTTTGTCTGATGGTGATGGGAAGGCTAAGGTTGAAATCCCGGATAGGTGCACTGAGGATGCGTTTATTCCCGCTCTCCTTTCCCTGGTACACACTCTTTTAATATTACCTTACTGGTCTCTACGCCACTAGAGTTGTTAGAAGCGATGGAGAGAAAAAAACGTTAACAATATCCAGTGAAAATAACAACTAATATAAAATGTAATAATAATATGTTAACTGTGCAAATCTGTCATCATACAAATAATTTTAAAAAATCGTTGCACATAATAGATTGAAAGCCATTTTTCTCAGTAATCTTTAAACAATTTTTTGCAAGTTGAAAATTAAATACATTTGTTATCGTATTTTAGTGTGGTGAACAAATCCTGAATCAAATAACCTATACGTCAGGCCTGTATTAAATTGTATGTAGATCCTTCACTTCTACTGTGTCTATTGGTTCTAATCTTGATAGTGTGTATTATAGAGCTCAATCGTGGTACGACAGTAGGTGTAAGTATTTAATAACAATTGCTTTCAAGATAGACAGATAATATTATTATTAATTTGTCGGCATTGATAATCTAAAACAGGGGTCGGAAACTGGTTGATCGTGATCGACCGTTCGATCCAACGTCAAATTTCATTTGATGACCTAATAAAACTACATCGTCATTAAGAGTTCGAGTTTTCTTAGGTGGAAAAAAATAATATCAAGTTAGTATACTTTCAAATAAAATATTTGGGTGTGATCTAAATAACATTAATCATTCACTAATGATCGGTCATGTTATATGAAAATAAAACAGTTTAATATTATGGAAATATACATTTGCTTTTTATTTATGTTCTTAGAGAACGATGGGGTACATAAATATTTGAGGAAATAGATAAGATGTATACACAAAGGAAAGCAAAGGTAGAGTGGAGGAACGATGTATGATCTCGGGTCCTTTGGTAAGCTTATGAGTCGATCCAGGCCCAAAAAGATTGTCGAGCCCTTGTCTAAAATGACAGATGAAAAACACTTTACTTGGTGCTTGAATACATGAAGGTAGCTTTATTAATTTGGGTAGTTGTCAGATAACTACCTACCTTTGGGATAGTATTTTACATTATATAGAGTCTCATTTGTCGAACGAAATAGTCCGCCTCAACAGAAATCCCACTTCACAAGAGAAACGTTTCGCTTTATGTTCATGCGTCTCCTTTCATGCAGGAAAGGTGAAGACAGTCACTTGCTTTAAGTGAGACACGTACTCACATTTGTTATTAGAAAGGGCTCATCTAACGAAATCAACTTTAAAAAAAAGTTTGAAAATTAACTCGTCCACCATATTCCAACAAGCCCCGGGAGTGAGCGCATCATTTCATCCACCAACCCCGCGGAACGTGATTCATCAACTCGCCTACCAGCTACCTAGAAATGGAGTCCGTCCCCCCCCCACACCCCACATCCTCATCACTACTCCACCACCTCCTGGATTTATACTTCACCTTGGGAAAATAATATTACATTCAATCATTTAATTTCACATGTTGTACTAAAATTAGGTTAAAAATATCACAGTACTGGTTTTACAGTTGCTTGTCAAAATATATAGATACATGTTTGTCAAAATTCCCGTAAGAATAAGTTAAATAGGGGGGTAGGCTAGGTTAAGTTAGGTCAGGTCTGGAGGTTATGTTTGGTAAGGCTAGCTTTAAAACCTTGGAACGCTCCACTAAAATTGCTGTTCCCTTTCGAGACGTGGCCTTGCTTATCAGAGGTATCTTAAACACTGACCTAACTGCCTTCCCGGGTGATTGCTGTGAGCATTTATTTGTGGTAAAAGTCGTGTTTGTTCAGGTGGACTACAGTAGCCCCATGGCTTCTTTGGTTCCGACTGAGAGCTCACAGTTGACTTCTGACACTCAACATTTAGGTATAATACCTAAATTTTGACTGTCAGAAGTGACAGCTGCTAAACACATGTTTTTGCAGATCATATGGTTTAGCGTAGGGATACATAATTTGGTCTGGTAACTTTTCAAAGCTTTTAGCTGTCAGTCAGCACCAAAGAAGCCATAGGGCTACTGTAGTTGATGGGGCGAAGTCCCACTGGCTAGTAGACCAGTTGATATGTTTACTTTCTTCCACAGAACAATACCAGTAGACGACTCAATCGACAGCCGTAAAAAAACACTCCAATACTCATATTCACATAGGCCTAAACAATTTTATTGTAAACAGCCTCCCCTTAGATATTAACTTCAGCTTGACCGTAAATAAGTATTATTTAAAATGATGAATTTAAATATTGTAATAAAATACGCTGCTAGCGGTGGTATACGAATTGATATAATGGAGATTATCATTAACAGGGCGGATTCCTATAAAAATAAAAGGATGAGGTTCTACCGCCAAATTCTTTGAGTTTCAAGAATATTTATTACTACCAAGTCCGCCAGGGGCTCAAACGGGGCCCAGTACTAGGGGCAAAGCGCGGGCCACCATTCTTTGCTCTATTCGACGTCAGGAGCGGCAAAAACCTTATTCGTTTAGGGGGGTAGATAAGCATAGAAAATAAAAAGTTTTTTTTGAGAGGCCATGACCCGAAAACTAAAAGGGGGTTTGGGGAACCTAGACGAATGTATTTGGGGTGGCCCTCGTCTTAGTTAATTTTTAAAACTTTACTTTTCTCTAAGATATTTGTATTAGTCTTTACCCAGAATTTCATGAAATGTAAATATGTCTATAAACTATTTAGATTGGTCATTGTCTGGAATATTTTGGAAAACTAGATATATATTATGTAAGCTATTGTATGTGGTTTTCTCTTAGCAATTCTTTTTTAAATGGATGCATCTTGAAGCTATTTGTAGTTATCTTAATTTATTTTCTTAACCTGATTTAACTAAAATATATTTAGAGTGGGCCTCTTCCATCAAATGGTTGAAAGTTGGATACTCTCACATGTTATATGAAATTATATTCCCCTGGAGTTTGTTGAGCGAAGCTAACGGGGTAAAGGCCCGGCGGACAGTGAATATTGTTTGTAGTTGATAATGAATCATAAATTGTAGGATTAATAATAATTTTAAATTGAACTACACAATATGACTTGATTATAAAATGATAGTAAATTAAATACTCACATTTATTACCCGTTTAATTTAATGCGAATTTAAAAGGTGGGTTAAATATTATATATCAAGTAATCACGCCATAAGCTATTTAAATTTATGATGTATACTTGTATACTAATAAAAATTGTAGAAGTAGCAATCCATTCACACACACACACATATATCGCGTTTATGTTGCATCATTTGTAGCCCAGTAGTGGGAAGATTAGCCAGTACTAATGTACCGTTGCCCAGGGGACGCCCGAATGTACTAATCGTACATCCTTCCCGTGGAGGCTCTTTCCATGTCCCTATGAGATGAGATGAGATGATGGTGATAGTGAGTATGTGCGTATGAGGATGTAGAACCAGTGACATTTAAACTTAACTTAAGCCTAACTAACCAAATCCTGGTGACCTTTGGGGTAAGTCCCCTTTCACGAAAATAACACAAACCACCAGCCGGGAACTGAACCCGAGCCCCATAGGCTGATAGCCAGGTGCACTGACACTACACCACGAGTCCAGTTTCCACACTAGATGAAAACGCAGATTAATGGTCAGGTACATCTACAAAATTATAACATACCTATCTCCTTGTCGCACTTTGTTTACCTACTAAGTGACTTACGAATCTCTCGACGTAAATGTTTGTGCAATTTTATCTTACTCAACATCAAAACACTATTAAAGTTTTATGTGTTCATACCGCAGGAGTAGTAAAGTGTGGTTGTGGTAAAAAGGTAGCATTTAAAAAGTTGCTTGTGTCTATATTAAGCTATATGTTAGAAAGTGCTCATTTTAGTGTCTAACGTCCAAATTAAATAGGCTTCCGCGTAACCCAAAAGTTTAATTAAATTTAATCTCTCAATATGTACGGTATAGTGTACATTATGTTCGTTATTCTCTCTCGCACACACACATCCACAAAAAACACTAAAGTGTCAGCAAATATAGATGCATTTCGTCTAAATTCTACCTCCCTCATCCCACCTTTTTATAAATGTATGCGTGTATGTTAAAGGGGTAGAACGTAATTGTGAGAATGTAAAATTATAACTTAAAAGGGAGCTTGCATTTACATCAAGTTAGAGCTTAGAAAGAGCTAATTTAACCCTAAAGGTGGCTGAAAATCAAATTAAATGGCCTATTGTATATCCTGGAAGTGTCACTCAGACTAAGTACGATCTTAACATTACATCATGTTATCCATGTCTCTCTCTCTCTCTCTCTCTCACACACACACACACACACACACACACACACAGAAGTGTAGGTTACAAACCACTAACCGAAGCATATTATCAAACTCATGAAAACTAATTTCTCAAATTGACGGTTATGATTGGTGGTTGCAATAACCCTAGTATCTTCTTTCCACCCAGTGCGTCGCACATTGTTATCGATATCTAAATCCATGGTAGAATAACCACACAAGTGCCTAGATCCATTATGACCCCAAACAATATGAACATAATTATCTACAACATGTTCTAACTCGTTATTAATAAAATAGCTTATTGCTGATAAACCCGTCGATTAATCAACCAAATTAAAATCCATACCTTATTTTAAGGCTATTAATATTTAATTTAATTTAAATTTAATGATTTAAGTAGTTATTACACCTTGGTCTCCGATTTCTTCCTTCGTTTAGTGTGGTGCGCCATTGATAACCATATAACTATACAAGGAAAGGCGGTTACCATATTTTTCTTGCCCCCCTAAAAAAAAAAAGGAGAAGCTTTTGACATCCAGTGGGCACTGTAAATTGACACTACTGTTACAATATAGGCCATACACGAGGGGTGTTTTTTTTCATCTCTTCAGAACCTATCCCCCTCCCCCCTTTTCATGAATGGCCTACCCACTCATGGATTATATTATGTAAACGTGACCATTATTTAGTAGTAGAATCCCAGGTAGAGGTTTTTCTTCTAGTGTTGTATTGTTGGCAATCTCCGAGGGGTGAAAGGGATTAAGCACAAAAGCTGTTGAAAGCGGATAGTAGTGCAAAGGGAGTAGTTTTTATGGAAAATAAAGAAGAGTACAGTTGGGAAGTAGGGCGGGTTGGTGCCCCATGCTGAGATGAGCTGTTTTTGCAAAAGGGCAACCACTAAAATGGTTGTAAGTAGTATGTTATGTCCTTAAGAGGAGCTGGTGACGTCTGACGAGGGACGTAGTCTGGACTCTTGTTCGGTGACGTCATTTTCTTGTGGAGAGAAGGTAAACATGGTTTCGGAAAAATCTCAATATCTTACTAGTAATACAGCCCCTTTAACCTGCTTTTAATACTGTCATTTCGTTTCATTTTCCTTCATTAAAAAGCTAATCAATAGTAGATACCTCTAAAAGACTAACACTGAAAAATACAGGACAAAAGAGGCTTGCAAAATTAGAAATACATTCTCTTTGTGTACAGAGCTTTACAATATAACAAAATTTGTTATATTATAAAGCTCTTGTTACATTTAATTTAGTAACTAAATAATAAACATTAGAAGGAACAACAAGAATAGTAATAATTATTTAATGAAGAATCCACAGTAAACAATAGGAAGATAATTTTATTGATAAGTGTGTATCTTATTTAGATTTCCAAGTTTGGTTATTTTATGATAATGAATAATAATTATTACAATATATATTCAACTTAAATTTCCTTGGTAATAGTTCTGACTAACAGTCACATATAGAGCAATTACATGTGGAGCTAATCATAACTAGGCCTATACACGAATTTAAATGAGTAACCATAATAAATAGAACAGTTTTATTGGTAAAAATGTTGAAAGTTTACAAAATATAGTCCCATTACTCACACACAGATCTATTTTTTACTTCAACACTTCATCAAATATAGTTATAAAATGACAATTATCAACTATTTAATCCTATAATGAAAGATAGAGGATGGTAGTCCAAAGGAAGTGAGAAATACTTGTTGCATTGTAGTTTTTACCTTCTCGCTATCTTACAGGTAGAGAAAGTATTGTGATCGTCAAAAAATCGAACTCCAGGTTTTAATGAATCTTGACGTTTCATCCGAAAAAAGTGGTTTTTGAATTTCCGTCTGTCTGTCATTACCTCCAACTAGAGCATAAACTATTTTACCGATCAGGCTAAAACTTGGTATTTAGGGTTTTCATAGGGTTTACCCGAATAGTTTTTGAAACTAGATGTCTAACCCTAAAATTAAGGGTAGTTAAAAAAGGTCGATATTCCCCAAAATTTGCTCTAACGATTTTAATTAAATTTCATTTCAAAACATTTATAAATATTCCAAACAAAATAGATATTCTCAACATTTTGGCAAAATGACTTTAATGGCTCTGGTCTGAATGGTAAATTATCATTTTTTTAT
This sequence comes from Timema poppense, assembly GCA_902141375.1. Lineage (NCBI taxonomy): Eukaryota > Metazoa > Arthropoda > Insecta > Phasmatodea > Timematidae > Timema > Timema poppense. The sequence continues at coordinate 153,037 of CABFOV010000016.1, read as the reverse complement.
CATGTCTCCATAAAGCTTTGAGATATGAAATTACTTATCATTACAAATATTTAGATCTATTTATAATACAAATATATTATTTGAAGCATATTTTTATAAAACCAATCACTTTCAAGCTATACGCAAATATATCTAGTTATTAACTTTTTGAAAACTAAAGGTAAAGTATTGCGAACGTAAAAAAAAATTATCGTGAAATGTTAATGGATACGTCTCATGACCCCCCCAAAGCCTATAAAGCAGTCTTGGCAATGCCGTCTGTCTGTGTGTCTGTTTAAACTTAAAATTAAAAGTAGTTAATAAAGGTAAAAAAGAGAAAAAAAATCTATTTTCTCAAAATCGGCTCTAACGATTTTGATTAAAATTCGTATCTAGGCGTTGATTAAGATTATAAATAAATGGCTATTTTTGTTTACCCATGAAAATGACTTTTAGGTTACTTTACAGAATAAGAAACTTCCGTATCTCCTCAATTATTTGAGATATTAAATAACTTTTCATTGCAAAATTGTAGTACTACTAAAATAAAAAACTTTTTTATGAAATATATTTTTATAAAACCAACAGTTCCTGAGATATTGGCAAATATACTAATACAATTTTATGAGCTTTAGTTGTAAAGAAATACTACTTCAGTTTTACGCAATAATTCTCCAATGCCCTAGAGTAATTAAATATATGTAAGTCTTTCAAAAAGTTTGTTGTTTTTCCTTAAACCTCTTAAAAGAAATATCTGTACAACAATGATCTATTTCAATTTTAGACTTAATATTCAATATTTACATTTATTATTGGTCATAAATTTATAAATGAGGAATTTAATAGCAATGCGATGACATGAAGATTTGCAATATTTAATAAAATGTCGAAAATTTTAACTTCCACTGAAAATTTTAAAACGAAGTCTTGACCCTTGCTGACCCAATAATGATATATTTTTATTGTTACAAACATACAATTAGGACATTAATCCTTTTTATTTAATTATAAAACTTTAAACCAAGACTCAAAAAATGTTTTACATAAATATAGTGCGATTTATTCTTTGGTTTACTAGTGTATATTATTTAGTTTCACATAATATACTACGAGTTTTGAGTAAATATCTCCTATTTTAATGCCTAATTCATTATTTTTCTGTATTACTTGATCGCCAAATCCAAAGATTAATAATTAGACAATACATTCCAATAATAAATCCAAAGAGGAATAATTTTTTTTTTTAAATTGGTTGTTTTGAACTTACTTATCCTTATAAAGGATTTTTTCTGCGCCTTTATGTTTGCTTACGACTAGAATAGATTTTAATGCGGATTTTTTTAAATATTATGTTGAATTACTTTAGAAAGGCTGAAAGTCATTTACAAATTATGTATGTCGTAAAGGAGCTGAGTAGTAACATTAAAGGCAATACAGGCATTTTATATGCACTGTGTATTTACAAAAGCAAGGACTGCTACAAGTGCAGTTACTGTTATGAATCCAGGGAAAAAATCAGGCCCGAGGATATATATTAAGTTCTTAAGTTCGAAGGTTCCGGATTCAAATATCGATCCACAGCTGCAGGCAAATGTAGCTAAGCATATGGTACACGACCTATACGCACTTCTGAATCGATAGTTCCCGTATTTGTAGCAAAAACTATCCAGAATGATTTCAAAGAACTACCTCGATAAGCATGACAGATACTCCCAATACCTCAGGCAGCATCCCGACGATGGAGCACGCTCGGCCCCGATCCGTTCTTGAATGTTGGATATAGAGTCGTTAGATGGTCCCACAAAAACCCGTCCTGTTGAGAGTGCTAGATTCCCAAATTAATGTGAGCTGTGTAGTTTCATCAAATCCATTAAGTATGTATGTAGTATCCATTCACCGTAGGAATTGACATCTGAAAGGCCTTTTTCCCTACCATAAATCTACTATATAGTAGGATATTGGGAGGAAAAAAGACCTTTCAGAGAGTAATTCCTACCGTGAATGGAATATAAGTAAATCAATAATAGGAATGATCAAGCAACGTTTAATATTAACCTGATCAATGAGGTGGAACAATTTCAGTCTGGATTATTCAAGGTGCTATGCATTTATCTGTCCATTTCTAAAAAGTTGTATAATGTACAATCATCATCACTAACGTAAATAACAACCCATGCGACACACTACTAACAATCTTCTTCAAAATGTGCGCTGAAGATCCCTCTATTAAAAACACTACTTACAATGAGGTTACCTCATATAATGCTTGGAAAATTAAGAAATTCCAGTGCCAATAGCAAGATGTTTCTGTTGAAGAACACCCCCGGTGTAATGCAGGGTGATTCCATCAGCCCGGTATGTAACATACACCTGAACAACACCGTGTGTATGTGAGAATGAGGCTCCATGTCATCAAAGGTACGACTTCGTTTCAAAACTTACGTACAATGAATGACGTGACCCACTTAGCATACCGATTAATTATTTTGGAAGTCATTGGGACTCAAAGATGGCTTACAATGGAGCAGTACTTTATCAAAAGCCACTTTGTGTCACGCTTCTTCCTTACTCAGATATTTACTCCCAATCATATTTATATTTTTAAAGTAACACTTTGGTTCACCCAAAGATAAAGCATATCGGAAGTTATGGAAGAGAGAATCAGAACGGAGCGATCGGTATACAATTTGGACTTCACTTAAGATATTTTTAATGCAGGATAGAGTAAACTCAACCAAATTGTAAGGGTTCTCTCATACAATAGAGTGAAAAATGTGGGTCTTGTTCCACCCGACAATTTGTAAGATTTATATGATATAGAGACTATTTGAGAGAGTCGACAAACGACCTGTCATTTCTATTAAAACTTTTGAATGCAAATAAGCCTCTATTGTACACACAACAACTTACCGTAGAGATAAGGGCATTATAGACTGTTCTAGATCCTGTAGGAAAGGTCTTCTTTTAAGATGCATTCTAAGGTAAAATAAATACTTTCATAATTAATTAATGTTTTGTTAAACTCAACTTTGAGGGATGTGTTGCCTAATTGAGTATAGCCGCTAGTTTGTTAGATGGGGGGAATAACAGCAAATGAGCATTTAAATTACCTTTGTATTTTTCTGACAAGCAAACAAATTGCCATGTGCACCATATCGAAGCAATGTTTCATATAAAAATTACTGCAAAACATATATTTTATATTATTGAATGAGAGTACAATATTGTACAATACCTCAATTGAAGATCTAGGTAGAACTCTGAGAGATCTCAGAAGCAATAATGTGTTCATAGGAGGCGTCACAGTATGGTTCTCAGGAGATTTCCGACAAACTCTACCAGTAATTATGAGAATTATTAGAGCTGACAAAGTCAGCGCCTGCCTCAAAATTTCTACAAAAATACATACATATGCCCGGATGTTGTGAAATTTTCCCTGTCAAACAGCACCTGTGCGAAGACAAAAACTACACCTATTAGTGGATATATTGCTTCAAATCACCAATCGAGTAGTCGCAGAGCACAAAAAAGCAAGGTGTCCTTGAATAACTCCCCAAGATGCATCATGGTCAAGGATTTTCATAAATAAGTATGTTTTAATCATCCCGATGTACAGTTCATTTTCTGCAAAACAAGCCTCTTTTATGGTTCCAGGTGCAAGCAATTCTATCTCCAAAAATGAATCAGCTTGTTAATTGAATGACTGTATTTTAGATAGTTCGAAGCGTAATCCCGCAATGTAGGCCCTGCCTTATTTAATTTTGTGATTCTCATAGTCTTTTTAATTGACCTATCCACGCTATTCAATTAAACTTTAACACTCATTATTTTGGTGCATAATTTTAACCCACCTAAACTGTGTAATGGGACCCGCTTGTAAGTAAATAGTCTGCAAAACTTTATCGTAGAGACGACTGTCATGACAGGTTGCACAACGGGAAATGGGTTGTGGCACCAAGAATATCCATGATTCTATCAGACCTGCCATTCCAGTTTAGGTGTATGTAATTTCCTATCAAGGTTTGCTATGTGATGATTATCAACACAGTTTAAGGACGAACCCTGCAGGTGGCAGGCGTTTATCTCCGAGGCAAGTTTTTTCACATGGACAACTAACTATATGTGACGCGATCCGCATGTTTGTTCTAGTAGAAACCTATTAATGACAGCTCCTCATGATAAAACTACTAAGGTCATTTATAAAGAATCCTTGCTTTAAATTTCGTTACACTATTTCTTTCAGTGAATAAAAATATTATGTTTGTCTAATCTTTAAACATGAATAACTACACTATATTGAATTTTTTTCATCTTGAAGGTATATCTTTTGTCAAATCAAAAAAGTTTTCATCTACATTGACGTTGAGTGATTTATTCTTTGAATTAAATATTCTAGGATTAGAAACGTTATTGTTTTAATGAACATGTTTCTTAAAACTGACGTTAACACTATCGATGATGTAGGTAAAAGTTAGCATTATAATAAAACACATGTTTAAACGCTCAAGACTATTACAACTCTATGCGCTTAATAGTGTGAATCCAAACGCACGTATTAAAGTGTCTCATCATAGTCTGGGATCAAACTAGATCCCTCTATATAATTATGTAGATTTCTCCCTAGAGTCGCATTAGGTCAGCTCATAACTTTATACATTAGAACACATGACCAAACAACGTTTTAGTTATTGAACCATGATTTATATATATATATATATATATATATAATTATGTCTTATATATATTAGATCAAATAACCTTTAAAAAACTCAGAATGGATATTCATTGTTGATAGTCAAAATACTGAACACATTTGTGTACCTTAAAAAATAATAAAGAACTTTCTAAATCTCGTGTTTCACATTTTAATCTTAAATGAACCTTTTTAAACAGGCAAACCTGATACTTTCAAGGTTTCTCAAGGAACTAAAAAAAAAAAAAAAAAATTGAATCCTGGTCATACTTTTATGTTTGGATGAAACTGTTGCTATGATGATAAAAATATAGAGTAGTTATTTATTCCATTTTCATTTAATTTATTTGCGATATTTAAGGAGAACGTTCTAAACCGACTGATTATATAAACACATGACTTACAATCTAATATAAATCTAGGACAGACACAACATCCAGCCCCCGACTGATAATTCATCACTGTGAAAGAGGTAACCCACATTTGATCAATGATAAATTTTTCAGCCATACCAGGAATTGAACCCGGGATCCTTAGCTAAGTATACAGACATGTTACCGAATGAATTAAGGTGTCGGACTACAGTAGTTATTGTTTCAACCATTGTATGCCCTGCGAATACATCAAACATACTTTCATTTTTGATCTCACGGTTTAAGGTATTATTCACTACCTCAACAGATTGTGTTGTGGATGGCTCGAGGCTTAAATCTTGGTTAGGGGCACAGTGGGAGGAGGGTCATTGACAAGTGATCTCTCTTCTTTACTCACAGATTCCTTAAAAAGCTATTAAAATCCTTATATTAAACGTAACACTTATAAAAATGTGTCTTTAAATGGTTTCTGCTTGTATATAGCCCGAATAGTTAGTAGATGCAGTAACAAAAATAAATGAAAAAAAAAAGTTTTCTCCCCAGAAGTAGTCTCTATTTGACGTACAATTCGTCACCCGAGAATGCAAGTATTCTATCTCCAAAATTGTTAACTTTGAGACATTTGGTGTTTACGTTTATTTAGAATGCATATGATTCACCTTTTTATAAACACGGTCAAACTTCAATGCTCTTTTACACAAAAGTGGAAAATTGGACATAGAACACTTGCATTCTCATGACGAATTTTTGAACCAAAATATAATATCAAGCCATGACTTGCAAACTAGCTCAAATCTTGAACCATCACAACACACAGTTGAACCTCCTCGATGGCTTAGTTAGCTAACGTGCTAGTTTAGTGTTGAGCTAGACTGCCGAGGACGGGGAGATCAAGGTTAAACTCTCCCTCTGGTGAACTGGGGGTGATTTTATATAAATGGATTTACACTCTACATACACGAAAATGTGGGCTCACTTCCTCTAAATTCAACCTTCCCAATTTCTATCCCATTAGCGTAGTTATTACTTAAACGTATACTCCCGAACGGGTAGTAAGATGTGGTGCTAAGTATTATTAACACACAGTTTCTCAATGGTTAATTAATTAAAGTGAAAGATGAAATTTTAATTTCACCAAACGATAATCTGTTTGACTGTCTGGAATCGAAAACGTGACCTTCAACACACTAGCCAAGTGCGCTAATGACAGAGCTAAAAAGTTGGACCCTAAGTAAGGTAATTAATGTGCTTAATGTTATTTGCCCCAAGTCTTATTATGCGTGCTATACGCATTAATTTATATTAATTGAGTAGGAATTAGGAGGGTAGAATTAAGAGGAAATATGCCCGCCCTTTGCGGGGAGGGAGAGTGAAAATTAAATAGGTATGAGCAATTCTGAAATCAAACATCCAGGAAGATACTTGTATATAGCTTCTAGTGAAACACTTGCTGCAAGAAGTTAAACGTTGTGTTACCTTTAAGTGAGTCAAATTAGTGACTGTGACAGTGACAGTGAAAATCCGAACCTTACTCCACAAATACCCAACAACGGGAATGTACAGGCATTAAAATAAATTACAAGAGTTGTAATAGTTATACTACCTTGATAGACATTTGTTACTGTTCCTTATGTGGTGTTAAATTAAACTAGTCTCTCACTTAGGGCCGGTCTTATGACTACCGGATACATATTTCTATCGGGAGGTTAAAGTTAGAGACTAGATAAAAGTTATCAGCCACTTTAATATCTTACGTGTTTTATGAACTGAATTCATCTGCCGGATAGCTATCTGTATAATAAATATTTTTGTGTACAGAAAACGCAAGGGTTTTTCTGGTGCGCGCATGGGTATAAACCCTGCTGCTACCGCTACAACCTGGATAGTGGCTACAACGCTCAACATTATTTTGTTAAAAAAAAAAAAATGGTGGCTAAACGAGTGCGAGGAAGCAAATGGTGTCACGTGGTCGCAGAAGCTATGTTGTCCTGCAAGTACCAATTCCAGTGCCAGTCAAAATGTGGTCATTATTTTGGTACAACGCTTAAAAAACTGCATTTAGTGTACTCACATTTAAATAATTTGTTTTTATATAACCATACCTATACAAATAACTTGTAAGTTTTATTAAAGTGTGAATTAAACTTTATATATAGTTATAACCTGGGTTTGTGCCTACTAAACATGTGAACTAAGATTTTAACTCAATAACAGTTTCTGATAGGTGAAACCTGATGAAAAACAACGCGTCATTACGGCAACGACATTTTAACTTTCGGATAAAAGTTATCAATTACTTAAACCTCTCGATAAAATATGATGGATACATAAATTTTATCTGGCGAATAGATATTATCTGACAGTCATAAGACGCACTTTTAACTTAACTATCAGATAAAAATATTTATCTACCAGAGTAATATTTATCCAGGAGTCATAAGACCGGCCCTAAAAGTATATTTTGGTAGAGGATATTAAGTTAAAGGCAATGTAATAAGTGCATCTGATTAGATGATAGACAACTGACAACACCTGTCATAATGCACCTACCAAAAAATAAGCAAGTGGATAGCAGGTATCCAATTGTCTGAACTAGGTCTAAAAATCATGTAGATTTCCAGAAAGTTCCAATTTTTTCCACCCTGTATATCATTTACATGATTTAAAGTAGTAGATTAGTCGCTGATTACAATTTCGGACTTATAAAAGGACATCGGCACCTGTTGTCCTACGACCCTTTGAAGATCTTTTTTTTTTGCTCAATTTATGTCATCATAGAAAATAAATAATAATTTTTTATTAATTTAAAATAAAAATTCAATTAGCTGTTAAATTTCAAGGCATTTTTATATTCTGTATCAATCTGTTAAAGTTATCTATCTTTGTCTAGTTCTATCTCTTTATATATATAAAGAAGATTTATTTAAGTGCGTTCATTATCTACGATAACATTGCCACTTATTTTATTAAATTTGTAATATCTTTGTTTATAAGATTTAAACATTTCAGAATATCTTAAAGTCATTAATAATACTGCGCTTCTGGGCTAATTCATTGGTAGCCCAGTTTGTGTAAAGATTAGCCAGTACCAATGTACCGTTGCTGAGAGGGTGACAGAATGTACCAATCGTACATCCTTTCCGTGGAGGCTCTTTCCATGTTCCTATGAGATGAGATGATGGTGATAGTGAGTATGGGGCGTGGAACCAGTGGAAACTCTTGAACCTAATAAGTATAACTAACCAAACCCTGCAGACCGTTGCGTTGGGGTGATTTCCCTTTCAAGAAAATTACCCGAAGTATCAGCCGGGAATCGAGCCCGAGACTCCTAGGCTCGTAGCTAGGAGTACTGACAGCTACACTATGGAGACTATTATTTTGTCAGTGAATTTTGTAATGCAATTTTAACCTAAATTGTTTTAAGGGGAGACCTGCCAGTACAATTAGAGTCTGATTAAATTGTCGGCCCAGTGTTCACTATTGACTGTCCAGTCAGATGCTAATGTGCTCATAACAAATATTCAATAACTGTTCAGAGTATGTGTAGCATCTTAAGGCTTGCAAAATACCGTGTTTCAAGGTCAAGGATTTAATCTCGCTATCGTGCACAGGAAATAGTTTCTCTGCTAGAGTTCTCTCACTCTTTCAAAAAGCTAGTGTGGGTGCACTTCTTACAGATTCTCCTTCTTATCCACGTTATTAAGATTAAGTCATTTATAGCCCTTGTGATGGAGATGAATATTTAAAAAAAAATCTATTCGTTAACGTTAAGCTGTCTCATGTCAATTTTTTGGTTCGCGGGTATTCCATTCCCGTCATTTTGTTCCCTGCGATTGGTCTTAGTCACCTCTTCAAGAGGCGGCCTCTGTTTCTGTTTTATGTTCAATCAACGAGAGACTGTCGACGAATTCGTCCCGCTTGGGTTTTTTTCTACCCCCATTCTTTGATGGTCTTCTGATGCCAGAGTTTTCCGAGAACACTTTTGATACGTTCGGACAAAATACGGCAGGCAGCTTCTTCTTTCTTCCAATCCTTCTTCTACAACTTTCTATTATTCTATCTTTTTATATATTTTATTATTTTCATTTTGGTTGTTCATGGTGTTCTTGATTCCCTTTTGTAAAATGAAAAAAAAAAATCTCCCTCCTCCTTTCCTCTTCGTGAGGTGGGCTTCCTATTGATATATACCTCTTTCTTCTTGAAAACCTTTTGTATTCCTTCATCAATTTGCTCCTCCCATTTTAACATTCTTACCCCCCTCCACTTCTTTATGAAAGGCATCGATGTAACTGGAAATCTTTTGCATGGTTTGAACGTCAAAGCTTGTAACTTCTACTTTTTTATTATTATTTATTGTTTCATCTATTATTGCCCCAAAATAATGTCTCAATTAAGTGCGTGGCACTCACTTCAAAAATGGGTTTTCCATAGTACCATCATCGGTGTATTTTATAGAAAGTAATTTAGTTTTGAAAGGTTATTTTTTAAATTCCCTTGGATCTATGTTATAGGGCCAGATTCATTAACATAGCACGTCTCAAGTGTTGTGCTGTATTAAATACAAGACGACACCCAACTAAACTCTAATGGAATGGGCCAGTTTCATACATGAAAATGGCCCATTTCGTTCGAGTTTAGTTAATAATAATAATATTTAGCACCGCGTCTTACTACCCGTTTGGGTTATACGCTTTAAGTACTAATTACTCTAATGGATTTGTTAGAGGAAGTGAACCCGCATTTGCGTGGAGGGAGAGTGGAAAACCATTTAGGAAAAACCACCCCCAATTCACCCGACCGATCGAGTTTAGTTGGATGTCGTCTTGTTTTTGGTATATCACCGTTTTGAGGCGTGCCCAATCTGACTATATGAAACCGGCCCATTTCATTCTGGTCTAGGTAGGTATCGTCTTGTACTTAGTGTAGCGCCGCACTTGAGGCGTACTAAACTTGACTATGAAACTGGCCCTTAGTGTCCGATTGATTTAAATATTAATCTCAAATAATTACGATCACGAATAGTCTAATTCCCGTTTTGTAGAAAACTGTTTAATTTCTTATTTCATTTTATTTGATTTGTTTAGTAATGCCAGGCCTCCACCATGGTTCGGATTCCACGTTAAACTGTAGGTCCTCCATTCCATATCACAATCACCCTACCATTACACATTAGCGTAAGTGCGTATAACCCGAACGGGTTGTAAGACGCGGTGCTAATAATAACAATAATGATAATAATAATTTAGTAAATGTTGTCTAAATAACTCAATAGACTGTACCGAAGATAGGGATGTGTTCAGGGTTCGAGTCCAGGTTAAGATGTTCCAAGGGTGGGTTTTTCAAAATGGCCTTCCGCGCTATCTTTTTCCATACAAATGCGTGTACACTTCCTTTAAATTCAACCTTCCTTATCCTTGACAGATCAGAGTAATTAGTTCATATGCCAATTGTCTGAATAGGTAGTAACACGCGATGACATTAAATAATGGTTTTATTTATACTATTTTACTATAACCAGTGGTTACGTGGACCAAGGTGTCAGTCTCGCCTAGTATGGTTCACCAATAACAGGAAGGTTTGGGCTTGATTTCCACTTATGTACTAATTACGTAAATGGTTATTGGGATTAGGAAGGTTATTTTTAAAGTAAGTGTATCTAGATTCTCGTGAAAAACCATCTAGGAAAAAATACCCTCAATACACCAGGTCAAGATTCGAAGCGCGATCTCCCCATCATCGGCAGTCTAGTCTACCGCGAGAGTAGCGCTTTAGGCCATGCGGCCACCGAAGTGGGTTAACTGTACTGTTTATATTATTAGTATCCATTACAGAGGGGACTTGCTAATCAGGGGCGGCCCGAGGTAGATTGTGTGCCCGGGCGGGATTGCTTTTTGGCGTCCTCTATGTAACCGGTGGATAATATAGTCCATTTGCCATAGGAGTGGTTATAGCTGACAGCTAGTAAAATCTACCAGATCTACTCTCATGTATCCATTCGGAAAAACAAACAAATGATCTGCAAGACCGTATATTAATTTGTCACTTTTGGCAGTCAAAACTTTGACAAAAATATATATGTTTTTCTTTTTTTATTCTTTTGGCCGTTCTTTAAATCTTCTGCTAGCTGTCAGTTACCACATTTCCCCTGGCGATTGGACTATGGAAAAATATGAAAATAATTTCCAAACCTAACATTATTTTGTATACAATACTATCTTCCATTTCTTATTATAAGTTTAACAAACACTTTGAAAATATAAAAGGTTTACGTTATAAAGGCAAAAACAAACTGTTTTTAAGTGCCATTTTTTCAAGACGGCAAATGTAAAATAACATTTTTAGAATGGAACTAAGTTCTAATTACTCCCTGTAAAATTAAAATAATATGTAAATTAAATGTTAGTATCAAAAAATGAACGATTGTAACTCCACTATCACGCCTAGGCTATGTTAGGTTAGGTTTAGCTCTGTTTGGCGCCACCTTGAACCGCCCCTGTTACTAATCCATGGCCGTCTTAAGGTGCGTATTCATTTGAGCATTCGTTGGTGCGCGTTTGGTTCGTTATGTTCGTTCGGAGTAAAATTATCAAGTGAATACCTGTCCGAGAACACGCACCGAACGGAACCGAACGTTATCGAACAACTATCCGTTTTTTGAGAATGCTCAAAGGAAGTCAGTTGTTCGCCTTTGCTCAGTGCATACATGTTTTCGCACTTGTTCGGAGTGTTTGCTGAGCTGGAGTGAGACGCAGAAGTATGTATGAGGTTAGTATATATATGGATAAAACCCGGTGCTGTGGAACTCTCAAAATTGACTTTATATCAATAAAATTAAAAAACAGGATGTGTGGGAAAATATCACGAAACTGTTTGTATGTTCTGCTAAAGAAGTTAAGAAGAAATTAGATAGAATGCTCGCTAGATTCCGGCGTGTAAAGGCCAAGGGGAAGAAAAGTGTTGGTACTGGCAGAGGTAAGCCAACAATTTCTTGTTTGTTTAATTAAAACTGAATGTGGATTGTAGACAGAATAATAGTGAGCACAAAGAAAGAACCTGCTACCCGCCTCGGTGGCGTAGTTGGCTAACGCGCTAGTCGTGTTGAGCTCGACTGCTGAGGACGGGGAGATCGGGGTTCAAATCTCGGTCGGGTGAACTGGGGGTGGTTTCCCCTAAATGGTTTTCCACTCTCCCTCCACGCAAATGCCTTCCTAATTCCTAATCCATTTCGCGTAATAAGTACTTAAAGCGTATAACCCGAAAGGGTAATAAGACGTGGTGCTAAATAATAATAAAATAACCTGCTACCACTATCAAATCCATTTTGAGAATTAGCTCCAGTGCTCGTCCTGTTCGCGTCAGAATTAGCGGGAACAAGTCGAGCACCAGAACGATCCGAATGCTCGGAGTATTCGGACGTAGCATTTGTTCGAGCTAGTTCGGTGCGTTCGGCTTGTCTGTTCGTTCGAAGTAAAATGCTCAAGTGAACACGCACCTTTACAGTATAGTTTACTAGAGTTGGGCTTGGCTCACCACGCTTGATCCACGAGGGTGGTATTCTGATTGTGTGAAATCTGGTCGAACTCACTGGCTGGTGATTTTCCATCCTCCCTACAGGAAAATACTGATAAATCTAGTATAGAAAACAATCATCACGAAAACTTTAAAATATGTATTTTGTAGCATTTTTGTTGAATGTAAAATTATCAAAATATTAGCCGGTGCCTACCCGTTCTTTGAGCGGGGAATCTATATATAAAGTACCCTTGTTATTTTTGGTATATAATATAAACCACAGGGGAAAGTAACCAAATATTAAATTATGGTTACATATTAATCCTTTATTAGTTTTGATTGTGATACAAAACGCGAAAGTAGGCTGATAAAAACACAATGACAAAATAGAGATATAATCTGAACATGTTTTAAAAACTGACATTTCTGTTGAAGATTAAGCTATAGCTTTTCTATACACGATACTTTTAACTCTTGCCTGTTGGCGTTAGTGGGAAAGGAAAGAAGAGTGTCACAGCATAAATAATGGGTTGTTAAAAAATTGTAGTTAGATCCAATCAAAAGTGTTTTAACATTATTTTAACCGTATTCACCCTGTTTAACATATTGACCAAATTTACCTTTTCTTACTCCGTTTACCTTTTTTTAATAATTTGTCCCAATTTGGACCTTTTACAAATTTTGCCCTTTATTTCTTTATTGCTCTATTTAACTTTTAAAAAATCCCTTTCTACCCCACTTAATCTTTTCATCCGTTAAACTTTTCACCCTTCTGTGTAATTTTAATATTTTTATCATTATTATTTATTTTATCTCTCTTAAACCCTTTTCATTTTTAAAAGTTCACTTTTTGGATTTTTTATAATTTTTTACAATCATTTTTGCCCAAATGTGCCATTTTGGTCCTTTTTGAACATTTTTTTTTCAATTTTTACTCTTTCAGTATTACTGTCCTTTTTGATTAGATCTATTTTTTTAATCATTTTTAAGAAGGCTAAGGGCCTAAAATGGTAAAAAGAATAGCCCTAATCGCACAATTATATGTAATGTAGTAGGCCTACTTAATCATTTTCACGGCATTAATATTTTTTAATTCTTTCTATTATCAATTAATTAAGACCATTCTAATTATAATTTTAAAATTACATCTTCGAGGTGCACATGCTCGTGTACAGAGGTTACTAATTTTAAAATTTCAGCGCTCTGCGTGCGGTAGATATCACACAATGCTCATGACGGACAGGCATTTTATTAATATAGATGTATGTTTATTCCTAATACATTCTACTTATTTATATGTGTTTGTATTGAATGTCTTGTAAAAATAAAACTTTAGCTTAAACTATATAAGAAAGTTAACTAATTATATTCTGAAAAACTAGAATTTGAAAAAAAAAATTTGTCCTTCAGGAGGTTAAAATTACCGATCATGACACTCATATCAAAATATATAATAAACAGAACTTATATAACCAGTAAAGGCCTTTAATAAAAATCATACACCTTTGAAAATTACTTTCCCTTACCTCTGTATTACTAAAAAAAGATTTACAACTTTGAGATAAGCCTCCTTGCATTACCATCCTCACAAAGCAGCCCTTTTTTTAAAGATTTTTTTTTACAATAGTTTCCTTTATATACTCGAAATGTATTTTATTCCTATTAGACTACTAATGCATATCCTATGTTGACAGTAACGTCTTATTCATTTTTATTTCAGTGTATTGTCCAATGAGAGCGAAGAAGTTGCATAAAGATTGTTGAAGATTAGGACACTAAAAAAAAAAAAGGTCAAGGGGAAATCACAAAAGGAAGAACCAGTGTGAGTTAGCTTCTGACTGTCTGTCTGTCTGTCACCAGAGTGGTCATGGGAAAAGCTATTCTGCATCCAGTGAAAGGGTTACTCTCTCTACCATGGCAAGCTTTGGGGGGAACGAGATCATTAGTTTTGCTTTTGTTCTGTCGCGGTTGCCATTTTGAAAGAGAGCTCCTGAAAACTTGACTGTAATGGCCAATCTGCAAACTAGCTACTACTGCTTTACAGCAATATATATTTTAGGCCACATTCAATTCATTTCACCAATACTTTATTGGTATCGTGGTAAAGTTGTCAGTTTACCTGGCTACGAGCCTGGTGGCCCTGAGTTCGATTAATGTCTGGTGCTCTGGTGATTTTTCTATTAAGGGTTTGGTTAATTAGGCTTAAGTTAGGTTAAGACTCCCTTAGGTTCCACTTCATATTCACTATCATCACATCATCTCACTGTGGGTATGTGTAGACAACCTCCATTGTTGTGCTCTGTGCCACCAGGGTGGCGATTAGTCTACACTTACGGGTGACCGAATCTCGATGTCTTGTTCTTCCAGTTCATATGCACCATACGATTAAAAAAACAATACTGTTAACTCAAATAATGGATTGACCAAATAGAGCTGTTAAAAATATTCGAATAATATGGAGTATATACCAAATATAAAGGTGAAAAAAAGGAGTTAATATAATGTAGGTTTCATTGAAAGAATATATTTATTTGAATAACAGTTAATAATGCTATTAATTATAATAACAATAATAACACATTTTTTCTAAGTCTGTGCGATACCAACATTTTTAATTTCGAATCGAATCAGAATTTTTGCTTTGCTTATGATGAAATATCAAATACTATTTGAATGTAGACTTTTGTCCAGTAAAAAAAAAGGTCAATAAACCATGTCCAAAAAATGACAAAATTTTAAATATTACGTGATTCACAAATTCATATCTTAGAGTCAAATAATGTATAAATTATTTAAGAAGTTGAATATTTTCAACTTTCAATTTTAGAATTAAATTTTGAACTATATTCCGTCGGATTCGTATCTGGAATCTCTTTAGATTTGAAACTTATAGTGTTATACGAATATTGTAAATATTAGGATATAATTTCGAACCTATTAAGAATCCTAAAAAGGTTCAAATTCATATTCGAAATCATGAATCCTCGCACGTGCTAAATTTATGCATTTCAAACTGTTAAAATATATTTTAATATAAACCTTCATCGCTATATTTTTGATTAATTTTTCTTATGTTTTCTTACGTAACTTATTGTTTATATCAACAATCATCTTTGCTATTGGTAATATTGAGGAGTTTTAATGTTAGAAAACACAATAAATACAAAGCGTCTCTGAGTTGTTGAAAGTGTTACTTTTAATATTTTACATAAAAGGGAAAATAAAGAAGAACCACAGATTTCTTGGTTTATGTCAAATATACAACAAGCTATTACAGCTAATATTTTACATTATTTATCACTTACACACAATTAATAAAATTTCACTCACATCTTTAGCATTTTGTATATTATTTTCGTTTCATTTCACAAAAAAAAAAGAACTTTTTGATAACAATAATAAAAATCGTTAAATCGATTACGATTTTATATAAATACATTTTGTTTAAATTATTGTATTTACTTGATTTACATGTTTACACAGGAAACACTGTTTAACATCTAGTTTACCTTAAAACTATCTCACTGAAACCAGATTTGTGACTGTTGTCAAGAAAACGATTTATACACTGGTTTTTAACTGCACATTATTTTTACCGATAACATGTGCTCTATATTTTAAAGTACCTTTCATAATAGTATGAATATTAAAGCATATAAATAAAAACACACACTAGAAACAATTGTGTGGAGATTTGTATCATAAAAGTAAATTAGATCGTGGAGCATTTTAGATAACGCCATAGTAAGTTTTTTACTTTCTAAACATATATTTTATGTATGCCTTTTAATGATTAATTTATTTAATTCTTCTATATTTGTTTTTATTTTAAAAATATATTTTGAATACTCAGTAATTTAATTTATATTTTGTAGTTATGTGATTACAAAAATTAAATTATTGAAACATGAGCTGCAAATTTAATGTGAGGTTGATTTAACTTGTTGGCTTATCCAGAAAAATAATAAATTAATTTCCTTCTCCATGAGTGAAATATAAAAAATGATTGTAATTTATACAACAATATATTGAGAAAGAAAAACTTTATACTATGGCGAGAAATATATATTTTTTGCCTTATCAATATAAAAGTACCCTGTTAGAAAAATTTTGGAACACTCACAAAGAAATTCAAAATTGGTGATAAGGCAAAAAAAACAACGGTAAATTGAAGTTCACATAAAATATTGTGCGATATTTTAATCATTCTAGTTGCACAACACACACTCTTGTTTATATCAAACATATTTTAAAACGTTCATATACTTCGTGTGGAGGATCCTATGGGGGAAAAAACCACTTCTTGTATCGGGTATATTTATGTCAACAATTCAAATTTAAGATAGCTGCATTCAGGTGGTTGTCTTAACTGTCCAGGTTTTACAAATTGCCTTTAATTTAGAGACAGTTATTTTATTGTATACATTAACCCCTATATTTTTGAAATTTATCAACTATACAATCTCTAGATAAACTAATAACAATAATTGATATCTTGTGAATATATTAATTTAAGAGTCTAAGTCAAAGTGTAATGAACCAACTATATTATTCTATTAACTTTATTAGTTAAAAGAGATGGCTTACTGTTAATTAATGTTTGTCCCTCCGAAAACATTTGACCATAATTCACAACGACAAACAAACTACAGTAGCCCCATGGCTTCTTTGGTGCTGACTGACAGCTGAAAACTTTGAAAAGTTACCAGACCATCGCCGAACCATATGATCTGCAAAAACATGTGTTTAGCAGCTGTCACTTCTGACGGTCAAAATGTAGGTATATACCTGATGTGGTGAAGTAAACACAGAGTGTTTTACATTGTTAAAAAGAAAATATGAATGGTTTTCCGTTATTTCAAATTTCAGCACCACACCTTACAACCCGTTTTGGATATACGTATTTGTACTAGTACGCTAATGAATCAGGGATTTATTTTAAGGTTGAATTTAGAGGAAGCGTTCTCGCATTTGCGCGGAAGGAGAGTATAACACCAATTAGGAACTAAACAATCTCAGTACACCCTACTGGGATTCGAGCCCTGATCTCCCTATCGTCGGAAATCTATTCTAATGCGAGAGCGACGCCTTATACCATTCAACCACCGAAGTTATTTTCCTTTGTAAGTTAACAATAAATCATTATAGTGATTTTATTGGAGAATAATACAATAATTACTGTAACTTTGTCGATTTATGAAGACATTATTGAATAGGAGAGTTTAATTATAAATTAGTCATCACATTGTCCTTAAAAATGAACGCGAGATTGATGTAAAAACTCCCTCTATTACTTGTAATTATAAATCATAGTGAGATCTTGCTAATGTAGAACATTTATATGGTTCATCAACAGAATTAACAATAGCCATCACTTTAACTAGAGATTGTATAGTGCATCTTAAGGTAGGGTGCTAATGAGCGCGAGGTTAATGCATTAATTTTGCAGTTTTTATAGAATAAATATTTTTTGGCTAAAATAAATCATATATTTATTCTATAGAAACATAGAGTTTAGTTTCTTGCACATGATAATCTAAATAGTTTTTTGAATATCTGTAATGAGCATAGCGGCATTTGGTGACAAACTTTTTAAAGAAAGAGAAAATGTCACAACACTCCAGAATATCCTTGGCAAATATTCAAGAAGAGTTGTTGAAACTAGCATGTGATGAAAACTATACTCTATGTTTCTTTAGAATAAATATTTGATTTTTTTTTTAGCCAAAAAATAGTTTATGCTATAAATCTTCAAAAATACTGCCATAAGTCACGCTTACTAGCCCCCCACCTTAAGAAGGTTTTAATTACAACGTATTGTTTTACACAAGTATAAATCAACACTAATATTTTTTTTACGTTATTTAATGTAATATGTTCCTTATTTAGATAAAGATGTTGCCATCAAAAGGGAGATTTCGCGAGTATTTGTTAGAATTTCCTGGTAACCTAATCCAACGGTTGGTACAGTAATTTAACTTTCCCAGCTTGACTGACCTTTCTGATTATTTTGTACTACTAAAAAAGATCTCAAAAAATAGATGAAAATTAATAATTCTAGATGGGATGCATTTCAAACGTTCTTTAGGTCTTTGCTTGACCCGTAGTATGATATATAGCTAGCTGTATGTTACTGTACATGACCTAGGCCATTACACTGTGCGATCGAGAGATATGTTCCTTTCTTAAAAACCCATATCACACGATCAAATGACATAAATTTATTCTCAAGAGCCAATTAAAAAGAAGTTTAGAATGGAAACGACATCACAGAAACTTCTCAAACACTTACAACACGTTGTCTAGAATGGCACAGTTTTTATCCATTATTTAAAAATGAAACAGGTTTAGTTTTTGACTGGTCTTGAATGTTTCAACCAATAGCGAGAGAAAATGTATTCGTGCAGTGCTGATGCGGGAGTAATCTTCAAAAACATACTCTAATAAAAGATTATGTGTTGTAGCTGGTAAAATCTACACCTGATCATTTATATCCTGCACATACTTTACTTTGTGAAGTTAAATACTCACACAAAACCGGCACTAGAATATAGAAAAAACGACTTGCCTAAGACTCAATAAATAAAGAAAGTAAGCTCAAAATGAGAGTTATATTTTTAAACTGTCATATAATCGGATCTATTGTAACTATAATAATTAAATTATTCCGTGATCGTCTGAAATACCTCATTCTACTTTGTCTCAATGTTTTTTTGGACGTTTTCTAATGATTTGCGTGAAATACATTCTTCAACCTCAGATTTCTTGTTCAATTTTGACAGGGGAATAACACAGCGTCTGATGGAGCGAAAAGAGGACCCGGAATGAATTGGATGAAACCGTCGAACCTGAAGATGTATTCTTTGGTGTGCGCATGCTCTGTAATTTCAACGTCACACTCGGTCAAACACGTAGCGACGCTTCCTAGCAACGGCATTTCTGGACCACAGTAATGGATGGCATGTCCATAGAAAAGGAATGAGTATAGAAAAGCCATTCTAATGTTGGCAAGTAGAACCACATCATTAGCGCTTGCACAGGCAATTAGTTTGTTGATTATTACAGGAAAAGTTTTTAGGAAAGTTTTAATTGAGATGGTATGTTAAAAAAAACTGCGTACAAGAGTTGGGGTGTGCAATGTTGTTTCATGCCAGTTAAGGGCTGCATGGACCAGATTTTTGCGTTGCAACAACTGATTGATAAATGTATGGCAGCGAGAAAGAAAGTGTACTGTGCATTATTTTGTTTATCTGTATAGGCCAATTTGAAAAAAATCGTCTTAAGTTGGTTTGTTCATGTTGAGAGGATGAGTGTGGATCGAGAAACGAAGCAAATATATGAAGGTAGAGGGAGTGGATTAAAAGGAATGGGTAGGCCATTTAAGACGTGGCAAAATTTTGTAAACGAATGTGCGAAAAAGAGTAGACATTCAGAATTATAAGAATAAAAGAGCATGTATGACTCAGAATATGAATTTTGGCGAAGCTAAGGAAGTATGCAAATATAAGGAGGTGTGGAGAAAGTTATTGAGGGTGAATTAAGTACGGAGTTTTTGTTTTTGAGTTGTATGCACAGTTTCTCGCCTATCCCTTAAGGGGGTGGCGTTGGTATGTATGTATATGTAGCTATGTAGTTTAGTAAGTAAACCTTTGCGTAAAACATTATAGGAACAATAACGTAATAACTGGCACAGTGGCCTCTGCGAAATATTTGAATAACTTTTTACTAGTACATTCTTTTTAACAGTGTTTTAGTAATATTCGGAGTTAATATAAAATAACATTAATTAAAACTTGATGTATATGTATAAATTACTGCTTTATTTTTTGGCCGGTCTGATTGGTAAAGGCCTATGTGTTAAGAGTATGAATAAACCCATACAAAACCTGAAATTAAATCCAATTTACTAAATCCGGTATTCAAAACAAATATATAAATTTTTGGAAATATAAATTTAATTCACACTGCACTAACTTTATCATACTTATATCTATTCTTAGAGTGCTCTGATTCTTAAATCAACAAATTATCTTTAAATGAATACAATAAAAGATAGTTTTATTACTTGGAGCCATGATATTTGCTCATTCACACAGCACTACTCGACTTGTCATTAATTCAGTACGGAACTAAGCATGAATAAAGAAAATATAAGTACAGGGAAGTAAACAACTGAAAATGCAATTATTCCACATTTAACGATAGTTTTGTTTTGTTGTCTGCCGACTATGCGCCAAGCTCTTATAATTCTTAAAATTATCATACCCTAGCCTATATTCTAGCCTAGCTTCGATAGGACCACGGATACATTTATCAATAGATAATGTTGGAAAACAAATACGGTTTATGAAAATATTCTTAGTCCATTGTTGAATATCCACCTTGCCGCTTTTCATGTTTATTAATAATGTTTCTGCGCAAGCGTCAACAATATCAAGCATTCTCAACCTTATGATTGTATGAATTTTGAAGATTGCATTAAAACTTTCATTTAATCTACGTGTACTAATTTGTTTGTTTAGAATAGTTAAATAAATATAACAAGTCATTATTTATCTATGATTACAAATATTTAATTTGGAAACACTTTGTTTAAGATTATATTATTATTGTAAAAGTAATGTGTAGAACTATAATTTTGAACACGAGAATTTGGTTCGTTCATGTTACTCGACTACTTAAAATAATCAGGTCAGGCAAGTCACAGGGTTTGTTAGTTACCGTTTTAACTCGTTCAGAAGTTAACAGTTCCGATATAATACATTTATTGTTTCAATTTGTGAAACTCATGGATTTATAGCACGTACAAGTTTGTTGTTGGCATTTTTATAAAAATATTAGTTTTACAATATTCTGAAAATTTTAGAGAAATATTAGCTATGATTATTTTTACCTCTAGTTTATAGAACATTTTGACTGTCTGTCGAATTTCCCATTTTATAACATTAAAGTTAGATAATGTTATTTTATTTAACTACCTTTAATTATTTAAAATTGATTGCTGAATCCCAGGATGTTAACAACTTGATCGTTCCCAAATTTATTATCATTTTAATCTATTATGGTTTCCAGTAAATAATATCAATAAATTTAACAACATTTATTATTAGGGACCAGTATTTTTTTTTTAAATATATTTACTTCCCTTTTAAATATTGATTTATTGACATAAATATTTTTTTTATCAATCCCCTTTTATTTAAACACCTGTTGCCTCCCATTGGTGCAATAAAGGTTGATACTTGTTCAAATAATTTATTTTGAAATGCCAACTTATTACTAGCACCAACACAAATAATAAACACTATTTTAATGGAGGGTTAGGTAGGACAGAAACAACATCTCTCAAACACCCACACGCTTTTCAACATACACTGTATGTCATACACAAACACATGTTATTGATACACAATTTCTTTGTTAATTAAAACAGAACTTGTACTAACATCTGAGAAAACAATAAATGCACGAAAAAACCAAACAGTGTTTTCACCAAGATTTCAAAAGTGGGCTAGAACCAACAAAAAAAACAATAACATAGTAGATTTATTTTTATTTTTTTCTATAAGTCTTCTAAGGTTCTAAGAAATATTTTTAATACTTTGAAACACACGAAAACAGGTCGCTGCAAATAGTTGAGTCCACTTTATATTGTTCCGTATGTACTGTACCTATGTTGTTTTTTATACGTCAATCGAATAAAAATATCGTCCGATACAAAACACTTTTTTTTAAATAGAAACAGCGAAAGGAGTTCATTCCACTGTTATTGTTTAGTTTTTATTTTTTTTCTAGTCTTTAATACTAATCCACTTTAATTTTCTCTTCGTTAAACTGCTGGCCAAACGCTGAAACAAATGAAAAAAAACATAGTAGTTTTAGTGTTTTAAATCTAAACTTTAATCATTAACTGGTAACAAAATCTACTGCCTTTTCTTTCGGACTCACTAAATTGTTCAAAATGTTTAATCCCCCTCACCACCCCTCTTGATCTCATTAAAGCTCTGAAGTTCAGACCACAATTACGAACGACTTTGACACAAGTTATCGCTAATCGGTCACCTTAAAAGTTTAATTAACAACAATAGTCGAAACTTCGTTTAACCATCATATCAAGCAACAATGTGAGCTAATGTACCGTAACATGAGAAGTATTCTTAACATTTCATTTTTTTACAATCAAAACACACGTGCTGTGATATTTGAGAACTATTTCCCGAAGTCATAAATTGGCACGGAAATTCAATGCCTACTACCAAGAACCATTAAAACTGCTTCTTTACACATGAAGTTAGCGCCGTTTACGATAACTTTAATATTTTCTAGAAGTTAGAAAATTACAAAAAATAGTTTGGACTCATCTCATCATTTTGGCGTATGAAGTAGACTAATCCATCTTGTCACATTGTCAAAACATATTTGCAAGGCATATAAGTACGAAATAACCTTTTACTGACTTTTAAACTTGCCAAAATAGATCAAAGTTAGTGTGAACCAAATATAGTAGCTAAGAAATTATGTCTGTATGCATGAACAGATAATAATGAATTTATAAATATTTTGGAAGCTCAAATAAATAGAAACATATTTTTCAAGTAGAAAAGTAGTCATTTAGATTTCATTATTTGTATTTTTGGGCGTTATGGGAGCCAACTGCATTAACGTGTTCTAATATGCCTAAATAAGGCCAAGTAATTGCATTGTGACTCACTAACGTCCAATACTACAAATATGTAAATCCGAAACACTGCTATTATACTTGAAGTATACATTTATGTCCAACCCCACAACGCAAGTCAAAGTGTCCCAGGACGCCTTGTAAGCGCCTCAAACAGTCGCATGGCCTTGCCTTGTGAGGGTCCCTACGATGCAAGAAACGACCTGTAGTGTGTTGGGCGAAAATGTTGCTATGGACTTGTGAGAATTAATAATCGATTAATTTTATTATATCTTTGCGTGTCGATCGTCCTTTTGAAAACTGTTCATATTACTGATTCAGGGAGCGGGGTGAATAAGGATCATAAGGATTACACAATATTCTTGCTGCACACTGTTTCCCCCTTCTCAGTATCACGTTTAGTCAAGGAAAAATAATGACCGCACTTTGCCTGGCTTTTGTTTATTATTTCAACCCCTTGCATATAGTTTGTCAGAAGAATATGAATGGATAAAACACAATTTACAAGTACTGTAGCATCCCTCACGAGAAATGTATGAGCCTCTTCCCCCCGCCCCCATCCCCCGTAAATCGTGTGCAAGAGTCTTGAGTTATCACTTTAAAATATACGAGTAATATCTGCAAACTACCTATAGAGATTTAAGCCAGAGTGTAGGGATTGCATTAGTACGTAATGATAACTCCACTTAGAGAAGAAGGCTCAACTTGCACAGACACTAGCCTACTCCTCTTGACAAATATAATGGGTTCTCTCTCTTTTTTTTGGAGAGAAACTTGATGCATATTCAGCAACAACAACGTGCCATTTAACTCACACATAGCTATTCCAATACAGATATATTACTAAAGGATATAATCTTTTCTCAGCTGCATGGCTTCTCGCTTCCATTTGAATCAGTTTGAAAGTTCTAAGCTTTGTAACCTTTCCCAGGGTATCCCATAGTAGTACACTATCAGAGAGGAACCAAGTCATGAGAGGTCATTAGGACCGTATTGTGTGGCCTGGTTATCAGTACATCATAAAATAGATCTTAAAGATCAACATAGCGACACTAGCAGGATTCTGAAACTGCAGGAAAAGCTTCAGTTACGACTGGGTGCAAAGTTTAGTTTACAACCATCTTTTGTCCAGGGAAATGACTTGATAGGTCTGTGAAAACTATCTATGTAAATCTTGTTCGCCTATATTATATAGGAAAGTCACTTAAAGCAAGTACTAGCAATATTATGAACGAACTAAAAACAAAAATACATCAAGGGGCACACTATCTGAATGGAGTGCTCAGGAAAGTCTCAATGCACATTCACAATAATGAGGACTTGTTGGGGTCAAGCCTGACTCCTTAACATTGCAGGGAATGATGTGCATTCGGGGAATAAAATATGTATTAGAAAGGATGTCATTAACGTTTTCTAGTATTTACAGGCTTCGATTTGAGGGATGATTGTGTATGCCAATTGTCAGAAAAAGGTTGTATTTATAAAATGTGGCTTTTTGAGGAGTGAGTTCATCATTATATTGATAAGAACATAAATTGTAGGTAGAAACCAAACTAGTTGTTATTAAAAAAGTATGCCCAGCATTGTTTTAGTTATATTCATGACAGTCTTGAGTAGCGCATTCATCCTTAAGCTGCCAGTATTTGTCTAAGTTTCCTTCTGAAGAATAAACAAGCCACTTAGCATATGTCATATGGGTCTTTAGTAACGGATTATCCATGCACAGCAAAAAATCATTACATTGGAGACCCCTGCTCTTACCTTGGATTTGAATTCGTTTGAGCATAAATGGGGACAAGCAACGACGTCTAAGATGTCTAAGGTGTTAAGAGTTTGACTTGGTTGACGTCATCGGGAAGTCAAAATTCAAATCCTAAACAAGAATGTTGGGAATAACGTTTAACATGAATTAACTGATGTTTTCTTATCTTCTTTTTATACTGATGATAGTGCTAATATATCCTCCTGGCCACTTGGACAAAGTCATTAATAACTATATAGAGATGAATGTAACGGATTAGAGATGGTTAGACGACTCAAAAAGCCCTCAAAGGCACGTCATTATCTTTAAGACTCAACTTATTCCACAAGATTTTAACGCCGGAAATCATCAACGCAATAAGCAGCCAGAATCTATCAATCATATGAAATGTGAAGATCTAATAAAAAAATGACACTACAGACACTAGTCAAGTCACTAGAACATCCCTTAGGAGAGATGAGTAACAATGTTTTCAATGGCGTCACAGTTGTGACGAATGAATGGTGAAATGTGCCTAAACACGTACACATTGAGAAATTAGGTTGCTCAATTGGACGTTTAAAACAACACACACTGTTTTAACATGTTTATTCAAAACATGCACATTTTGACTAGTCAGTTACAACTGACTCGGACGCAAATGATGACAATAGTTCAAATTGAATATTTAAGACGATTAAATGCAAGCTTTTACAATCTTTTCGTCTGACAATCTGCAAAAATCTTGGATAAATATCTGAACTCATTACATATGTGGAATTATTCCAATTATATACAGGAAATATACGTTTACAGTCGGTAAACGCCATCAGGAAAAGGCTTATTTTACTATGAGAGCTGTAAAACTCAAATTCGCCCACACTTTTACGGCTAATTTGCCACCTGGGGCGATTGGTGACAGGGTTGCCCTCCACGGCTCTAGAAGTTCAAACTTTACTTCTTTCAAAGAACGCTTTAGTTTTGTATGAGTATAGTGAATTAATACTATTAAAATACTGTAACAATCTTGAGTTAATAAATTATATATTTTAATAATTTAATCAATACACTGTTTTTTAATTACTAATTTTATTGCATTGATATAGCAAATATTATTTTAATGTATGGTAGGGCTTAATTGACATTTGAGTAACTGACACTGCATCACATTATTAATATTTTTATAGTTTGAAACCACACTGATGAAAATGAAGCTATTAAAATCACAACTTTATAAATACTTGAATTTTAAAACCATAACTTTTATCACTGAGTCTCACTAAGACTAGTTTCTGAGTTCTGAAACAAGAGTTTATCTCCAAAAATAAATGAATATCTTAGAAATAAGAGTTCATTCAAGTGAAATGTTGGGAAGCCAAACAACAAACTGAGAATAAATATACATATACAAAAACCAAGTGTTTATTATTATTATTTATGTATCGTCTTATTTATGATTATTTATCTATCATAATTATATAGCAACAAAAGTCACAAACATGTGCATTTATTTTCAAAAGTAAAAAAGCTTTTTTTTTTCACTTCAATCATATAATTTTTGGACTATATAGTTTTTGGTTATATTTCTGAATAAACTTTTGTTTACTAAATATTTTTTTTTTTTAATTTAGATACTTTATTGGAAAGTTAAAAATGTTATCAAACAAAAACAATCTTAATTTTTTTAAGACATAGCTATTTTATTTTCCAAGACAGATAAGTGATTGTACTCACGTTAGAAGTCCTTGGTTCGCATCCGCCTGGTACCACGAGTACTGGGGCATGTAGCCGGGGTGCGGGGAGTGGTGGTGGGGGTGGTGCGCGGCGGGATGGTGCGCTGGTGCACTCGGCTTCATGTCCCACGATACGACAGGGGGAGAGCCGGACATGCCGTGAGGGGGTTGCGGCGACATGTCGCTCACCGGGGTGGACGAGGGGGTTGGCGTCTGAGGGGGCTGGTTCGGGTGCCCTCCTACGTGGGGCATGTACCCCCCTGGGCTGTGCTGGCTTCCCGACGATGAGCCGCCGCCTCCTGCAACAATGAAAATAAAATAACAGCTGTGTTTATTATTTAATATTTTATAATGTAAGGTAGAAAACGTGTACTTTATAAACTTAAAGTAGAATGGAATAAAACACGGGTTAGGAATAATATTTTACAATCTTTACTAAAAAAATTTTTTTTTGTCAAAATAAATAAAATATTGTTTCAGTAGATAAATTTATTTTAATTGTCTGCACAAAGTAGTTTAAGCAGTTGCATATTTAATATGGACTAAAGAACGGTTGAAACACCATATTTTGAAAACTAAATAAAACGAATTTACTAAACCAATATATTATATTAATTTTGCTCAAAAAAGTTTTTTATCATAAAAACTTCAAAATTACAAGCATTTTCTCGCGTCCCCTTCCAGCCTACCTTAAGGTGGGAGTGTAGTATATGTGAGAAAAAGACAGTGTTCCGTAAGTTTTTATAACAAAACATTTTTTGTCCAAGATAAATAAAAAATTTGCCAAGTATAAACATACTTTAGCTTTATTCAAATGGTTACCTCACAGTTTTTTTTAAATATCCATCATGAGCTTAGCAGCATTTGACGAGACAATTTTTAAATGAAGAGAGAAAGTTGTCATTAAATTCCAAGACACCCTTGTCAGATATTCAACAACTGTTGATATCACTATGAGAATAAAACTAAACTTTATGTTTCTACTGTAGAAGTATTTTATTTAATATGGGAAAGAAAAATGTTTTAAAATAAAAAAGGCATTAACACCTACCTTTTCTCCGTTACCTACACACCCACCTTAAGTGTTTATATTAGCTTGCTTTCGTAAATGCTTACCTGCCATTAGATACTTAACTTAATTCATTATAAAATAAAAGAATGGATGAGCCGGATTTTGATGAAAATCTGCTCAATAATGAGATTGATAAACCACTTTGAGAAAATTGTAACCCTCAAAACACCCGTTTGAAGAACATAATGAGGTAACTGGGCATTTAACCATCCTATTGATAAATTAAACCCTTAACTCAAGGTTTGTACCAGAGAATGATTTAATCTCTTTTACTACAAAGCTTGGAAGGAAATATCACTAAAGAGAACCAACATAAACGGCCGAAATATAATCATTTAAACACATTTTCTTATTCCAGCAAAACCTTAAAGAGGCCCTAAAACACGATAATAGCCTGAGAGCCCTGAGAACACGACTAGAACCTGAGAGCTCTAAGAACACGACTATAGCCTGGTAGTACTGAGAGCATGACTATAACCTGAGAGCTCTTAAGAATACGACTATAACCTGAGAGCTTTGAGAACATGACTAGGACCTGAGAGCCCTGAGAACACGACTAGGACCTGAGAGCCCTGAGAACACGACTAGAACCTGAGAGCCCTGAGAACACGGCTAGAACCTGAGAGCCCTGAGAACACGGCTAAAACCTGAGAGCCCTGAGAACACGACTATAGCCTGGTAGTACTGAGAACTTGACTAGAACCTGAGAGCTCTAAGAACACGGCTAAAACCTGAGAGCTCTGAGAACACGACTAGAACCTGAGAGCCCCAAGAACACGACTAGAACCTGAGAGCTATAAGAACACGACTATAATCTGAGAGCTTTGAGAACACGCCTTGAACCTGAGAGCTCTAAGGACACGACTAGAACCTGAGAGAAGAACACGACTAGAACCTGAGATCCTCAAGAACACTAATAAAATCTGAGTACCCTGAGAACAAGACTAGCACCCAACATATCCAATAACACGATTAACGCCCGACAAGCCAGATAGCCCGATCATGGTCTCACCTATGAGCCCTCCTCCGGGTTGGGGGCTGTTAGCCCCTGGTATCGCCCCAGGGGTGTGAGGGGGATTGTTGCCCAGCAGGCCGTGCGGGGGTTGACCGTTGTTATTGTTGTTGTTGGGCTGTCCAACCACCTGCTGCGCGGCCTTCATCATCTTCTTGTACTTGCTCCTCCTGTTCTGGAACCAGATTTTCACCTGCAACAAGAACAGGAACAAAATATTTCAATCAACTGAATAATATTGTAGCGCACTGGATTATATCATAATTTAAAGCAGGATAGAAGTCACCAGGAGTATAAGTGTGATAGAAATCACCAGGAGTATTATGTGTGATAGAAATCACCAAGAATCTAAGTGTGCTAAAAGTCACCAAGATTCCAAGTGTGATAAAAGTCACCAAGATTCCAAGTGTGATAGAAGTCACCAGGAGCCGACTAATTGTGATAGCCTAAGTGTAGTGGAAGTCACCAGGAATCTAATTGTGATAGTTTAAGTGTGATATAAGTCATCAGTAGCCTAAGTGTGGCAAAAGTCATCGGTAGCCTAAGTGTGACAAAAGTCACCAGTAGACTAAGTATGATATACGTCACCAGGAATCTAGTTGTGATAAAAGTCACCAGGAGTGTAGGTTTATGGACGTCACCATCAGTCCAAAAGTAATTGAAGCCAATATAAGTAAAGTTGGGATGGCCGCGTGAGAAGAGATTAGGGAACTGTTTAGGAAAAACCACCACCAACTGTATCACAGAGTTGATTGGCATGTGATGCACGCTCTTAATCTTCTACATGAAATATTTTACAAATACTAACTAATTTATATCAGGAAATCATAACAAGTTTAATATATTATATCAAAGAAATGAACCGCTAGTTTATCTATTAAAGGGAATCACGATTTTGTTTGTTTTTGTTTTTTACAATTTACAGTTCTTGTTTAGGTTTCAAAAGTTTATTTTTGTATTCATGCTCTTCACACGTGCACTTCATTTTCATTTCATACTGAGTCCTTTGCATTTCCATTTGCTTTCGTAAAGCACTTTCTTGTATTTGAAGTAGCTCTAATTTTACTTTAGACACTGCTTCAAGTTTTTTACCTACAAGCGTGCGTTCGGGCTGCGCTCCATTTTTTCTACTACTCTAGAGGTCAGCTCCTTTATGGAGAAACGACTACCAAAATCCATAGTCATCTGGAGTCTGCTTGGACGCCTGTTGACAGTCTTCCGCTTTCAATTCTGATGCACCAGTTGTACTCGCAGTCACGTCAACCACATTGATTAGGCGTGCCGAGTCGGAGTCAAAGTTAGATGTATTGCCATCCACTTGTATTGCTCCCAATGATTCTTAAATTGCTCAGTCTGTTTCAGTAATCAGGTGGGGTAGTAGGCTAGGAGATCCTCCTATGCTCAAAACGTACTTATTGTCATCTGCCGATTTCTTTTTGGAAGTCTTTTTAAGATTATCGTAATTCCCCTTAAGGACTTTCTTGTCTCTATAGTCTACTTCATTTTCTTGGTTGAACTGTGTCTCTATTTATACCCAGACTGAGTAATTTTCCTTTTGTGTAACCTGATTTGTCTTTTTGCATTAAACTACACACCCTTTTTTTTTTCTTAATAAGAATCAATTGACAATCAATTTCTGATTCAGTAAAATTTCATCTCCTTTTTGACGCCTGGTTCTCATTGTTCAACTTGGTCTTACCTTCCATGATAAAAGAAAAAACTCAGAGCAAAAAATAACACACTAGAATAATAAGTTTATAAACAACCGTCCCCTATAACCTAAACGTTGATTTTGAGATAAATCTGGATAAAACATTAACAGCTGACGATCTGCTGAACAGAAGTACACAAACAGAGCAACCAACGTCATGTTTCAACGTTTAGACTAAAACATAGCCAATATTTTGTTCGGAAAACGAATTTAAGTCCAACCTATGGATTAAAGTTAACCGAGATCAACATAAACGCGACCAGATGCTATTTAGGTTGGGGAAAGCGGCCCTCATTCTCTAATAGTCTAACAATCTTACGGTCTGACACTCCCGTGAAAATGAAATGAGTTGAAGAGATAAATTTACAATACAAACATTTTGTATCAAAAGAAAGCTTGGTTCTTACTAATATTTCACGAGGGTTGTGATGATGAGTGACTATTAAAAATAGTTTAAGCTAATGCTTAAAGTGAAAAGGTATTAATAATACAAAATCTATGGGCGTTTAAAGATTACAACCATTTGCTTTGGCGTGAATGGACAAAGTCATTGGCGTTGAGTTCAAGTACTCGTCGCTGATGGACTTCCGTTTGTCTTGATACAATTTATGATGTAAAATGAATAAAAAACAAAATTGCAACTTTTTTTATAGCTGAATATTTAACCGGCCTCTAGATTAGAATCACATGGGGAGTGTTATCTTGACTAACCACCATGGGGCGTCTAGGAAACAGCGTTAAGAGTCCATCTCACCCCACGCAAAACCACTAATTTAGTTAGATAATACAGATTGAACCAGGCGTCCCATCGTGGTGAGAGTATCTGAATTCTAATTTAAAAAACAGCGGAATTGGAGCCAAATAAACCGCTTTGCCATATTACGAATGTATAACTAATATATTATTTGGAAATCAGAAGACTATTATTTCATTGGTCCCAATTACTCTGTTACCAAACTAAGAATGCAGAAAACAGCATTTCGATACGTATTCTGGTTAGGGCGTTATCGTGCATATAGATTTCCGGTTAATCGGTGGTCAGATAGGCTCTTAAGAGACGTGTAATTGGATCATCAAGATCCCAGTTTGGTAAAAGACAAGGGCAGATTATCTAAATGAATTTTAAGAAAGGCGCACCGCACCGCAAGGCATTGCCACTATCGCGGTATCGACTAGATTCGCAAGTCGTAGGATAATAAACCAGATCGCCCCCTTCCCCCTTACTACTGCCTTCTAGTTAGTCAGTCACTTCTGGGTATTCCTCCTTCACACGAAACGCTCGTATTGCCTTCTACCAACGACGAAGCGCCCACGAAGTTCGTTCAGTTCAAGAGTTATGCAGCCAGTCTGCACGAAACTTAAGGGGGAGACCTCTTTAAACCTATAAGTTGAATCCAATATCTTACTGATACAAATATTATATTGGTCATCTAACTCCATGTTTGTCTCCATGTGTGCTTAAGTGTACTAATAAATGATATATCTCATAGATCATCTAGCTCCATGTGTGCTTAAGTGTACTAATAAATGATATATCATATAGATCATCTAGCTCCATGTGTGCATGATTGTACTAATAAATTATATATCATATAGATCATCTAGCTCCATGTGTGCTTAAGTGTACTAATAAATGATATATCATATAGATCATCTAGCTCCATGTGTGCTTAAGTGTACTAATAAGTTATATATCATATAGATCATCTAGCTCCATGTGTGCTTAAGTGTACTAATAAATGATACATCATATAGATCATCTAGCTCCATGTGTGTTTATGTGTAGTGTACTATTATCACTGAATAATATATGTTGATGTGTAATAACGAATGGCATAAATCAACCTACTTCATATGTGAGTGCGACTGTAGAAAGTGCCACTAAAACCACGTATATGCGAGTCCTATTCGATCCATGCCACTTTCACGCCAGGTCCAGGCGGGGTCAGACCTCCTTGCGGGAATGTACCGTACGTGATTTGCTCTCACATGGTAGCTCTCACACGAGATCCCATTCTAAAGATGGGCTTGACTGGCTGTTCTGTTGGTTATTATTTTACACATCACAGGCCTAGCCCGCACTGGTGGACAGGAAGATTAAAACATCCGGTTTATTCTAATCTGGTTTGCAGGTGACGGGAAGGTTGATCTCGAATTCCGGTCGAGTAAACTGGTAGTGTTTTTTTCTCTCTAAATGGTATCCCTCTCTCTAATCAAATGCAAGTACCTTTTATCTAAATCATACTTTCGTCCTCATTAAATCCCTATCGCAATTAATGTACGTATAGCCTGCAGGTTGAATAAGACTGTGTTGACAAAAATTCTGATTAGTTTTCCATCCCCCTAACAATAACCATAATGCAGACCATACTATAAATAAATTACTTATTTAATATTGCGTGATAGAATAAGAGGTCAGTTTGTGATATAAATAATAATTTGAGGTAAATTATTATGGTGCACTTTAAACGATCTGATTATAATAACACATGATTTATAAACTAATATAAATCCGGCGCCCAACCGTTAAATTAATCACTGTACAAGGGTAAAACTCAATTAGATGGATGATACATTTTTCGGCCATGTCAGTATTTGAACCGGAGCCCCTTAGCGAAGTAGGCATACAAGCCAAGGCGCCGGATGAACGGTTAATTAAATGAGCCATTCAACACAAAAGTTAGCTTAATATTATTTTTTTAGTAGATTTTAAACAATTTTAACTCAAGACTTAAACTAAGTGATAAGGATCAGAAACAATGTATTAATAAACATATTTACACTAATAAGGTAGGGTTAGTTTTATGGAAGATTTTTTTTAGGAAAATGTATCATTTGCGTGTCATAAAATTAAGAGAAGAACCCGAGTACACACAGGGGGATTAGAAACTAGACCATTATATTTATGTCATCGGCAAACAAGACTAGACTGATGCCTTTTTCTGACCGATGATTGATATGTCAGTCATCCCTGGACTCTGGACCGGAACCCTTAAAATATCAATTTTTCTCCTCCACTTAGTCTTAGCACCCACTCGGGTTACATGCAGCAATAAAGGGATAAGAATGAAGATAGAATTCAGAAGAAAAGTATCAGCGTTAAGGAGATAAAGAGTGAAAGATAATTTTGATAAAAACACCCTTAGCACATCGACCCCCGACCTCCTAGTCACGGACAAACCAGACTAGATGATCTCGGCAGACAGTCGCGCTATTCCGTGAGCAGAGGAATGAATATATGACGTCATCACCAGGTTTCCTTAAGGTGATAACCAGTCACTCAGTCGGATTGTAAAACAACATTCTGACAAGTTCGGATGAAGCGGGGATGGGGAACTAATGTTAAAGTTCCTCAAGATTGGCTAACAATACGTTCATAGAGTAGTCTTCAAAATCACATTAAGAAACTATTGTTTTTTTAGCCATTTTTATGGACATTCCTGTACTATTTTGACCTAACGTGTCTTGTTAGGTTATCCTAAGACCAGACGAACACATTCACGTACAAACATTGTTCGTGTTCGTATCTAAGTGGTAACAAAGAAGAGAAACACGTGTCTAAAGAGAAGGTATAGTAATGAGGAAGGTAGTTTAAGAGGAAGTGCACCCTTGTCAGCTTGAAAAGAGTTTGGAGAATTAATTGTGCTACATCTTAAATAATTGTGCTAAGTCTAAAATAATTGTATTAATTCTAAAAAAAATTGTGCTAAATCACAAATGAATATCCACTTCTGGTTTACCGAGAAGGTATTCTAACCCCGATCCACGCGACAATGACTCCACCTGTAATATGATTTTAACAGATTGGAACTCAAAAGTCTCTTGTGTTAGCTTATTTTTTGTCACTATATCTCACTACTCATTCGGGTTACACGCAATAATTAGTGAATTGGACCCTTTTATAATTAAGTATTAACTATCAATTATTTTGACTATCAAATTCGATCGAACAGGAGAATGAAAGTGGAGTGGATTTCATGGAAACGCACCAACACGAGCCTAGAATAAGGGAGGAAAACCAATCGGGTAAATAAAAACACAACCAAGGTTTAACAGCCTGGGACCAAACGCCGGCCTTTCGGGTGATTGTCAGGCGTTTAACCACTTCCTCTAGTCGTGTCAGAGATTTGGTGTTGCTGCTCGCATAGATGACACAGAAGTTTGAAACTAATTCTTAGGGCTGGTCTTATGACTCCTGGATAAATATTAATCTGGCCGATAAATATTTATATCTGGTTGATAAGTTAAAAGTGCGTCTTATGATTGCCAGATAGCATTTATCTGCCAGATTATATATATATAAAGTTGGGTTTTAAACACACATACACACACACACATAGTGTCCAGAGTTCCTGGCTACATATCCAGAGGCCCCGGGTTCAATCCCCGGCGTTTCCAAAATGTATATGTGAAGCAGTGTGCCTGTAACAGGGTCAAACTCAGCCTCGTGAGAACAAATGAGGAGCTACTTGAATAAATAAGTAGTAGCTCCGACCTGGAAAATTTAGATTAACGGATGTTTGTGCTGACCACATGACGCCCTCTATCAAAAAATATTGGCACTATCATCGCTAACGGCGGTGGCTGCGCAGTCGGTATAGCTCGCTCATGGGTCTCATGCCATAGAGTTTTTATTACACAACGCACACACATGTATATATATATGTATATGTGTATGTGTATGTGTATGTGTATGTGTGTGAAACAAAACTATTGTCTGATCACCATAAGATTAACTTTTTAGAGAATGCATAGTGCAAACTAGACCAACTAAAAATACTAAGCAAATTTGAGAAAAGGTAGGTCATGCCAATATTTATCTATTGACCCCTTCTATTAAAATGGACACCTGAAGAACACAGGGATTGACATATTAATAGATGAAAGTAAATATGATAACAATTTCTAACAGAAAAGTGTCTTCTTTTGGCCTAAACCCACAAACACATGCAATAAAAATATAATGTTTATAATTTCGAACTAACAACGTCCAATACTCTAACTCAGTAGAGAGCGTGTATGTCTATTTATCAAAGGGTCCTTGATTCGATTCCAGACATGGCTGAAAAATTTATCATTGGTGAAATGTGGGTTTACCCCTTACATAGTGATGAATTAACGACCGGGGACTGGATGTTGTGTATGTGCAGTAATAATTTAGTTTATAAGTTGTGTGCTGATAGAATCAATCAGTTTAGAAAGTGCACTTCAAATACCTCAAATAAATAAAATAATTAAATAGTCAATTAACTGTCTTATATAATGGTTCATTAGTCATTACAAAAGTAGAACAGTGAAAAACTGATAGTTAACTTTTTATGCGATAGTTGTAATATATACAATGAATCGTAGAGGATTTCATTTCAATCAGATTCGTCTTCATAGTTTAGAACAATTTCGGGAGCGCTGTACTTGTAAAACAAAAGAAAGGAAAAAAAAAAAGAAGAAAGAACCTTGAGGAAGGGTTAGGATTTGAAGAGGAGGTTTTTTTTGGAGGAGGAGATTTTGTTTAAGAATAGTTGGATGTAGGAGGCGGGAAGGTGTATATCTATATAAAAAACATTTTGTGGTGGGAAGTTATAGTTTTTGTCGGGAACTGGCCTTCGTGAGAAACGAAATAATATTTTGTCTGGAGATAGCGGCAAATCTTTATTTTAAATTAAGATTCAGTTGAAAAACTGTTAGGTGACCTGGTGGTCTAGGGGTAAAGTGTCAGACTTCTGTGCTGGCGGCCGGGGTTCAATCCTCGGTCCCGGCACAGATCTATCTGATTACCAAACCCTTCTTTCACCTCTGACAAGACATCTTGTGAATGTGGGGAATGCCAGACCTCCACTGTGGTTCGGATTCCACGTTAAACTGTAGGTCCTTCATTTAATCTCACAATCACCCTACCATTACACATTAGCGTAAGTGCGTATAACCCGAATGGGTAGTAAGACGCGGTGCTAATAATAATAATAATAATACAAACTGTTTGAATAAAGTTTAGAGTGTTCAATTGTATTTGGAACATGAATAGTGAAATTTCAAATATTGGCATGATCTTTAGGTTACGGATATAACTGTATAAATTAGCATAGTATTAAATTGAAAAATGACACCTTGATATGGGGATCGAACCCATGTTCTTTGGTTTAGTGCACTGAGATATCCAGGACTCATCCAGTGCTAAAGGTAATTATTCATCCATGTTCGATTCCCGTATCCAAGTATCATTTTTCAATTTAATAATATTAATTTGGAATGTGAATGTTAGGATTCCAATACTCTTTTGAATAACAAAACTTTGTTCTGAAATGAACATTATTGGGAACTGAGCCTATCCAAAGCTATGAAATTACGAATCTTATTGTTTGAAATATTTGAATTGGATTCAAAATTTTAAATACAAATAGATCCCAGATTCGGATTCGAAGGGATATAGCTTGGAATTCAAAACTCTAAATCAAAATTTTTGATGAGTTAACTTTTTATGGAAACTGAAATTATTCGTTTTTCAAATACAACTAACAATTTTAACTTGCCTAACAGCTGAACAAGCCACCCTAAATCTAATGATAGTATTACTATTACCCACTTTAAAAATATGAATAACTTAGCTTAAAACTGCACAATACAAATTTTGTGACCGGAATAGATTGTAACCCACAAAAAAAGACGAATAAGATATTCACAAAATATCAAACTATTCTTAGGCAGAACCAAAGTGAGTCCTCAGCAGAAAAATACGCCCTTAGTTTTACCCTGAAAGGCTTCAAGCTTACCTTTCATTATTCTACTATGGTATAGCCATAGTGTAATCCGTCATGGTAAGACTGTTACAGTCCACGGTAGACGAAGTGTACTAGAAGCTATTCAAAACTATATATTATAATCCCTTTTTTTTTTCATGGGATGACCCTTATCTGACAGCTAGAAAATTTACTAGATACACTTTCACTCATGTCATGTGATCCACTGCCGTCACTTTTGATAGATATTATCAGTACATTCTAAAATAACAATAATAAAATAGTAAAATGTTATTAATGTTGACCGAACAAAAGGTTAATATTTTCTCTAGGGCTCTATCTGATTGATTGATGATTATACTCCTATAAAGTCATACGACTGACATTAATTTTCACCCACTTACAAATGAGCTAGACGCTTGAAATTTGGCAAACTTATAGCGTCTAGCCTGTAGCCGACGGGAAAATGTAAGATTCAGGGGCAACCTTAAAGTCGGTGTGACCTTTCTTTGAAGTTATCTTGTGGCTAAACGGTAAGACTAACATTAGTTTACATCCACTTTCAAAGAAAACCCACTGGGGGTTTGAAGTTGGAGCCCCCAACGAGCAAAGCGAGTTGTATTGTATAAGCTCAGATTTCTCAAACTTTTCCACTACTACTCCTGCATCATTTTAGATACATTTCTTGCTACTATTTATTTACCAAAATGTGAAGTTAGATAATGTTTGTGTCGGAAAGACCAAAGCTGCTAGGATCTCCAAGGAAAGAGTCTCTGCTGTCTTAAGAGACCCTTCTCGCAAGCGCAGCGGGTGGAGCCGATATTCAAATGACGACAAGACATGTCTTCCTACAGCAGAAAAAAAAACCTCGTGTTCAACAGGTGGACAACGAAAGTTAATTACTATTTACTCTTGTACGCGGTAATTTACCTTTTATTTGATGACTTTACACGCATCGTTACTAGATTGTCAACCGGAGATACATCTATTTATTTATGTGTTTAATTCCTGACACACACACCTCTTTTCATGGGGTATAAGGAGTCAGATTCGCGATAGATTGAAATGTCTGTACCGGTGAGGTCAGGGTTAGATTTGACTGCATGTTATCATAAAAGTTTATTTTTTAAACCCTCTCTCTAGACTAGTGTTACCTTTATAATCAATGTATTTTAAGCACCACCTCTTACTACCCGTACCCGTACCCATTGTAGATCTACACTTATGTATTAAATACGTTAGTGATTTTAAGTATGAAGAAGGTTATATATAAGAAGTGTACCCGCATTTACGTGGAGGGAGAGTGGAAAACATTTTAGGAAAAACCACCCTTAGTGCACACGACCGGAATTCGAACCTGTATCTCCCCGTCATCAACAGCCTAGTCACTGCAAGAGTAGCGCGTTAGACCACGCGGCCATTGGACCGGGTAATGATCTCTATTCCATAGATTAAGTAGTTAAGGTGGGATGAAAGGGGACGTGAGAAAAGGCCAGTGTCTTTGCAGTTTTTGTGTTTTGCCAAAATAAATAAAATATTGCTCGAGTACAAACATAGAATTTAATTTTATTCACATGTTTATATCAACAATTTCTCAATATCTGTCATGAACATGGTGGCATTATCTAACAATCTTTTTAAATTAACATAGTGGCATTATCTAAATGAAAAGAAAAAGCTGTCATTAAATTTCAGAACACCCTTAACAGATATTCAAGAAATATTGAGGTCACCATGTGAAGAAAATTAAGCTTTATGTTTGTATTGCAGCAATTTTATTTATTTTGTCAAAAATAAATGTTTTTCCGCAAAAACTGCAAAAGCACTGGCCTCTTCTCGCGTCCTCTTTCAGCCCACCTTAAGTGGTTAGGAACCCTTCTTACATCCGATTAGGAGGTATATAAGATACAAAATTATGCTTGAACCAGGAATCAGAATGAAGTGTGGCTTTATGAATTCTTCATTTGATAACAGAGAAATTAGGATCAGATTCAGGTTTTATTCCTTTCAAAATATCTATCTTTAAATGTCGTTTATTTTAATAATAAAAAGGTTTCAATCATTTTCACTGTTTTCTAAGGTAGAATACCGAAATACGCACCACGATATGACGTATAGCTGTAGCTGTATTAACTACCTACATGAGATGTTATCCGTGTGGTGACATAGGCTCGTAATAACGTAACCCTTTCCTAAAACGTAAATCTCACTTTTTTTTAAGTCATACTTCTTTAAGCGCGTTATGAAAAAATGATGAGAGTGAAATTTTAAGATGCGCGCGCATCACTGTAACACAAAAGTAAGAGGTTGAAGCTAAACCACTCATTAAGTCTCGAAAAAAAAAAAAGCTACCAACAAAATAGAAATAGAACCTCTGTTAGTCGCGGATGTTGGTACGCTTGTCGCCTCTGATCACTGTTTTCATATATATAATATTTATCCACATGTTTCTAGTTTATACATTCACAACACATGTTTTAGTTTCATACAAGTGCGAATTATATATGTGCTAATAAATTATATTCAGTAGTGATTTAAATTGAATATTTTGATTAATATTATTTACTATTCGTAAATATTGGTGAAAAAAATTGTGCTTATAGATTTTTTCAAGTGCTCCAATATAATTGAGGTTAACTATCCGTATGTATTATTTATTGATATAAATTAAAATATTATTATTTAACATAATTAATACTAAATATTATTAAATTAGTATTGTAATTAATTATTTGCATGCAATTAAAAACTATTTTTTAATGATGCCAAAGAAGTATAACTTCTCACGCGCGTACATAAGTACACATACCAATTTTTTTTAAATCACTACTATCGTCCTTATCTCATTATTAAATTCCCCGATGAGAGTTTTCGATTTTGCTTTTCAAAAGGAACACGGGTACAGTCATATCAGAACACAACTTATAAAAAAAACTTGACCAAAACGTACTCACACCTTAAAACACCTTATTATAGTAGAATTAATTCTAATGATAGGTCCAACACATTCATGAGCATTCAAACATTTTAAACATCTTGATGGATTAAATAGCAAAGCAATTTTAGTTTTTTAGTGTGGGTGTATCCGCATCTAAATATCATAATTTATT
Organism: Timema poppense; assembly: GCA_902141375.1. Lineage (NCBI taxonomy): Eukaryota > Metazoa > Arthropoda > Insecta > Phasmatodea > Timematidae > Timema > Timema poppense. The sequence continues at coordinate 112,688 of CABFOV010000016.1, read as the reverse complement.
AATTGAAAAATAAGCTGAAGGTGGCTGCGTTATCTGATAACTCACGATCTATTGATCGCTAATATGTAGCTAACGATTTACAAACGTCCATCACAAACTTTGCCTCAAAATATGAGTGAAGAATTATCCTGGGCAAGGGATGGTTCCTGGATAGCTCAGTGGTAAAAGCATTGGCGTACTAAATCAAATGTAACGGTTCGATCCCTATATCAAGGAGTAATGTTTAAATATAGATAATAATATAATTATATTATATAATATTATCATATGTTAGACTTCAAACTGGGGACGAACCAGGATCACCTGTGGATCACATCCTTTACCAGTGAGAAACAAAAGTTGTACGATATTTATTCCTACCAAAGACCTCCAGTATTTTGAATTCCTTAACGGTTTCAGTCCATATTCTATAAATAGTATTGCATCTAGAGAGGGGAAAAGAAGGAGTTAGACCCTTCCTTCTTTCGATAAGACTTCAACCAATTTTAATTTCAAGAACTTAAAACATAATAAGTATAGCCTATAATATAGATCTATGAAAATGTGTCGATTACAGAGGGTAGATAAGGGGTCTTCTCCCAAACTTTCACCTATCGTGTACCCTTCTCGGGGCCAATGACTAACCGATGTTCGCTCTCATATCTCCATAAACAAAGGTAGGTAAATAATATCTGCTATCTTGTAAAGTATACATTGTTGTTTTAATTTTAATAAAACTCAAGTACTAAGCTGAGCAAAGCCATGATAGAGGGGAAACAAAGAATTTAAAAAACCCACACTACATCACATCGGAATCTGCGATAATTTGTTAAACTTAATAACACAAATAATATATGTTATTAATTTAATAACTTAATACAACTTATTGGGACGTCATGTAATCCAGTTTGGAAAGCATTAAAATAAGTTTTAAGACCAGGAATATGATTTTATATTCAAAGGGCCTAACGCCGAGCGTTCATCAGATCAGACCCAACTCAGCTCCCGGCTTACAGCTGCATGTGTGCGTGTGTGCGTGTGTGTGTGTGTGTGTGTGTGTGTGCGCGCGCGCGCGCGCGTGGGGTATATAAGTGAAAAGAAAAGACCTAAGATATGGCAGAAATGTGGGCCGTGCATTTATATTTGAATGATAATTCAACATTTTCCGCGGTGACGATGGGGGACAAAGCGACACAGATTCTTGTTAATAGCTACAGAATGTTCCTATTATGGCAGAATAAATATTTGTGCAAAATGCTTATCTGTGAACCCATTATAAAATGGTCAAAAACTGCCTTTAAATTGCAGTTTTTATGCAAATATAATTGAATATTTCAACAATGTTCAGTATTAGGAAATTCTGTCAACTCTTTTATCTCCATTAATGTTTAATCAGATATGATCCACGTGCAATATTGTTGGGGTAAATATACGATTTCTATCCAACTGTATCACAGAGTTGATTGTCATGTGATGCACGCTCTTAAAATTGACCCGAAAGTTCACAGTAGGGATAAATGTACATAAATAACAGTTTCTATTAACTATCTTCCTCCTACCAAGGTAAGTTTCTGGGCGCGCCACTGTCCATAAGCTATTTCGCTCGGAGTGCATGAGAACCGGTGTAGTGTGAATGGTATTGATTTGTTTACGTCCCACACCTCTCCCCATCAATGACTCCCCCCTCCTTATATCCCATAACAAACCTAATACAAAACGTGCTCCCCTAACCCACCGCTCTTTCAAGTAGAACTATCAGAGGCGCCCATCTCTGAGTAGGTCCCCCCCCCCCTATTTCTGCCGTGGATAGGGGTCATAGCGGCGGCCGCTCCGTTGGTTTGCTGTTCGCTGTCTCATTCCATTTAGTTCTGTGACAGGCGATTAGGTAACAGTTTGTTCCCCTGTTAACGTCCTCCCCTATTTTCTAACATCATCGAGACTTACAAGCCAGATGAGATCAAACTTTTCACGACTGGATTGTGTTACCCACGGTCTTTTGTAACTTACTCTTATTGGATGATAGAAACACTTGCCTCTGGCTGCGTGCGAACGTGGGTTAAGGCACTAAAATATTCCAATATTCCATCGGAAATTCATGAATGCCGAAAACCAAGAGGGATTAGAACGTCCCTGGTTGTAGCCGTCCATCAATAGAACAAATGTTGGTCGGGGGGAGGGGGGGAATACTAATTACAGTAAAATTTGTATTGAGACCCCCTATTATATTAAATTACATAATTCGATTCATACATTTTCTTTCTACGCTCCTACACCGGTTACCTTTCGTTTACCGGATATTTAGGTCCTGGTGATCATTATCAATCAAAATATATGGATTTTCTGACTTTTCAGAATGGAAAATTTCAACTTTTAAACAATGTTTACAGGTCTATTTACGTATAGGGTCTTAGAAAAGAGTTTTGTGTTCATTCCAGTAAGCACCAAACTCATTTATTATTAAAAGTGGTATCAATCTTTTACCTAAGTCAACTTGTTGAAATATCTAATTATATTTTGATGAAAACGGCATTGAAAAGGCTGTTTTTGACCATTTTAGAATGGCTTCACAGCTAAGCGTTTTGAGAGATTGTGTGAAAAGGTTTGGAGGGGGGGAAAGAGAATGTGTGAAAGGGATAGTGGGGGTAAAGAGTGTGTGTGAGTGTGTTAGAGAGAGAGTGCGGGAGATAAAGTATGAGAGAGTGTGTTAGAGAGAGTGTGTGGGAGAAAGAGTGGGTAAGAAAGTGTGTCTGAGAGAGAGTGTGTGTATCAGAGAGATAGTGCGGGAGATAAAGTGTGAGCGAGTGTGTGTGTGTTTGTGTGTGTGCGAGAGAGAGAGAAGATATATGGATTACACACAGAAAAAGCAACGTGTCTCACTACTCATATGGGTTATACGCATGTGTAATAGTTACGCTAATTTGTTAAAGAGGAGGAAGGCTGTATTTAGAGGAAGTGTGCCGTTATTTTCGTGCGCAGTGGGCGGGAAACCATTTTGGGAAAACTAACCCCTGTATAACCTACTAGTATTTGAACCCTAATCTCCCGGATATCAGCAGTCCAGTTTATTGTGAGATTGGTGACCCGGCGGTCTAGGGGTAAGGTGTCGGACTTCTATGCTGGTGGCCGGGGTTCAATCCTCGGTCCCGGCATAGATTTATCTTATTACCAAACCCTTCCTTCACCTCTGACAAGACATATTGTGAATGTGGGGAATGCCAGGCCTCCACCGTGGTTCGGATTCCACGTTAAACTGTAGTTCCTCCATTTCATCTCACAATCACCCTACCATTACACATTAGCGTAAGTGCGTATAACTCGAACGGGTAGTAAGACGCAGTGCTAATAATATTGTGAGATTGACGCTCTAGACTAGTGGTCCCCAATCCTATGCCCGCAGTGCCACAGCCCCCCTCTTTCCAATCCCTCCCTCTCATTCCTCTTTCTCCACCGGCTCATTTACAAAGTGTATTTTTACTCGGAACCACAGTAGTTTCAAGCTGAATGATTTTGCTTCTCCCTAATCTTAAAGAACTACCTACTTACATCATTCTCTTCACAATCACTAATACCATCCTAATACTTACAATTTCTTTTGTAGATATCTTGACATGGGCTAGCAAGCTTTGTTGCCTGAATAAACACACAATAAATATATATTTTAAAAATGTATTCAAGCACCAAAATGGTGGTGAGTAATTAAGTAGTTCCTTGTGTCTTTATTTTGGTCTTGTTAAAACTGTAAATAAAGCAGTATTTTTTTTTAAATTATTTTTTACCAACTTGTAGGGAGTTGAACCCCCTTTAACCCCCACTCCCCATGGCTACGACCTTGAGTATTACCCACAACCACATGAAACGTCACAATCGCTGTTGGAAACTTAACATGGCAGTTGACCGGCCGTGTGTGTAGCGGTGAGGCTGACCTCTGAGCCTGGCGGGAGCTAGAAACTTACCTTGAGAAAGTGATTGGTACCCGCCGCACTACCGTTAGTTTTGAATGTGCTCCAATGTACAAAAAGGTTGGGGAGCTCTGCCTTAGACCAATGGTTATTCAACGTGAGATACGCGTACCCCCGGGTATATATGTAGGCCTATATATGTGTAGATTTATCAAGAGTCTAAAGGCCGATTCACACAGAACGTTGAGCTAAGCTAGGCTATGCCTTGCTACGCCACGCTATGTTTTTTCCGATTGCTGGCCGGGCAATTTTTCCATCTCTCATCTTGAGCCCTCTTACGTTGCGCATGCGCATAACGTAACTTGGGCTCCGTGTTGAACAGATGCAGGGCTGGTTTGGTGAAAATAACCAAAGAAGTGTCGAAGTTTTGTTTTCAGTTTGTTTCACATGTATTTAAGTAATAATATATTTAGGTTTAATATTTATTAAATGTGTTTATATTTAAATGAAAGCGTTAATTGAACAAGTCGAACCTCCACCTCCTAAATTTTCTCTATCTTCTAAAACAGCTACTAACAGCAGCATCTTATCTTCCTCAGTAATATAACCTGAACTTAAACAAAACATTTTGAAGAACGCCATCATAACTAAACTTCACTGGAGCAGACCAGAAAGAAACAACACTGAATTCGGGAGTCAAAAGAGGGGCCATGGCTTAGCTAAGCTTGCAATGAGTGTGAAACCAAAGTGACAAAGTTTTAGCAGAGGACAGCACAGCATAGCATAGCTTAGCTTAGCTTAGCATTCTGTGTGTATCGGCCTTAACACTAGCTTTCTTGGTCTGTAGTCTGATTGCTGCGTTCGTCCAAGAATTATGTTGCGATAGGTCGATAACAGCCTACAAAGGCATTAAATTATTGCAGTAAGTAAAAAACGGGTATAGCCTACTTGACAAATATACATTATAGCTGCCCAATCGGAATTCGAACAAGCATCTCCCGAAGGGAAGTGATTTAAACTGGCGCCTTAATGCTCTCGGCCATGGAAGAAACTAATTACCATTTTATACTGAGTTATATTAAAATACGTTTTATTATATATATGAAATTAATTTAAAATTTAAATTAATCTATTTATGTTAGTATATATATATATATATATATATATATATATATAGAGTCGTACTAATTATCATCATCTTGTTTATGACTACTCTAGGCGCATTTCACGAGCATGTTCGTACTGCTTTTATTGGGACGTGTTTTAAAGAAAGCAAATACTAACCATGCAAAATGTTGTCCCATTAAAATATTCCTCTACATTTTAAGAAAATGAGATAATTTTTAGTTTGAGAGAGAGCTTTAACAAAATCAATAGGTGTTTCATAATTTATTCTATTAGGAACATAATTATCACTCATTCAATATTAGTGTACTTTAAGAATAATAATATATTTCTAGTAGTAAAAGCTAATCCAGTATTTTTACCTGCCTTGGTGGCGTAGTTAGCTAACGCACTAATAGTTTTGAGCCAGACTGCTGAGGACGGGAAGATTGAGGTTCGAATCTCGGTCGGGTGAACTGGGAGTGGTTTTCCTCAATGGTTTCCCACTCTCCCTCCACGCAACTGTGGGTTCACTTCCTCTAAATTCAACCTTCCCAATTCTTAATCCATTAGCGTAATTAGTACTTAAAGCGTATAACCCGAGCGGGTAGTAAGACGGGGTTCTAAATAAATAACACCGTATTTCTTCTAGACTAAGACGCCATCGATTGTAAGACGCACCTTAATTTTTCAGTACCACCATCAGAAAAAAAACTTTGATCATAGGAGAAAGTAGATAAAATAAAAAGGTAGAATATCCTATATATAAGATATATTTTTACTAACTACAATAGCACCTTATTTACCAGTAGGTGTGTTATTCATTTCTTCCTCCTGAATCAATATCAGTCCGATTCTTCTGAGAGGTCTGTATCTTTACTATCACAGAATATATCGTCTTCTGATCCATCGAGATTATTGGTAATGCAACCATTTTTAAATGATTGTTGCACTATTCCTTCTGGGATTAGCTTATGAGCTGTGAAGCCAGGGCCATCTCTTTCAAGTAACATTATTTATTATGCACATCATTAGGTTGAAATTACAAATTAACATTTTTAAAGAATAAATATTTCTGCAAAGCTTGTTTAATATAAATTTTATATTATTAATAATTTTAATTTATCGCTCACTTAAGTTTGTTTTTTTATATTTGCGTCGTAACAAGTTATTTTTATTAATATCTTACATTAACTATAAAGTGCTATCATTTTTGATATCACGTTTATTATTCATAAGTTTTTATAAGTTTTTTTTTATCATAATACAGATATCACGTAGTAACATCATTAGCAAAGAACACGACTAACTGGTAAGTAAAAAAACTTGCTCACCTTTACAACAAAACACGTTTATCTAATTGTTTATTATAATCCGATGTATCAAGGTAGCGGCAAGAAAGACAATTGTCGGTCTCTCTAAATTTCTTCCAAGCACGGTCTGTCTAACAGACAGTCTATTGGTGCTATGGAATAAAAATTGTGCGTATGTGTTTTTCACTTTTTTATTTATTTACATTTAAATGAAACAATATAATTTGAAAATTTATTATTTCATTAACTATTATAAACATTTTACTACCTACCTGAGCTATCCACATTTAATTACGTTAATGAGGCAAGAATGATTAAGGCAGATTTTTAAATGTACCGTCACTTGCCGAGTTTGGAGAGGAGTAGGAATACATTGAGTAAAAACAACTTTCAAAACATTCGGATGAGACTCGATCCTGGACCTTCTGGTCACCAGAAATCTACACTTGACGAGCTTAAACTTTGGTCCTCGTGTCCACCGATGTGACCCTGTTTGAATTAGTTTCTAAATATCCGCTTTGTTGGGCGCATGGTCTAAGGCATTACTCTCGCAATATACAGGACTGCTAATTATATGGATATGGGGTTCGGATCCCGTTTGGGTTATGTAACTTTTATTACTGACAAATTAGATTGGCAAAGAGGATGCATATATGAATGTTTTAATGGTTATTTTAAGGATGGCCTCTTCAAATACTAGAATCTTTAAAATCCTTAAAAATATTTATAATAGATGTTTGGGATTCGTAGGTAAAACGAAGATTAATGTTCGAGATTTAGATTTGATAAAAAAAACACCTGTATTCTACACATTCAATTGTCAATAAAGATCAAAGTTAACGTGAATGAATAATACAAACATTTAAATTAGAGTTTGATTAAAATGTAGACACATACGCGTTAAAGTCTACCATTTATTTAATAAGACCAGTCTAATGTTATCACGAAAAATATATTCTTCCTTAAAATAGTGTGGTAAAACAAAGAATAATCATCCATTAAACCATTAATTTCAAATATAGAATAGTAACTAATAAAAACCATAGTAGCCCTAAAAAAAGCTAGTGAATGTTTTTGAGAATTATATTATTATTAGCACGGCGTCTTACTACCCATTTGGGTTATACGCACTTACGGTAATGTGTAATGGTAGGGTGATTGTGAGATGAAATGAAGGACCTACAGCTTAACGTGGAATCCGAACCACGGTGGAATTCCCCACATTAACAAGATGTCTTGTCAGAGGTGAAGGAAGGGTTTGGTAATCAGATAAATCTGTGCCGGGACCGAGGATTGAACCATGGCCACCAGCACAGAAGTCTGTCACCTTCTGAGAATTATAGACCACCCATATAGTTGAGTACATAAGGTGGCACTAATACCTTTTTAATTACTGTCAACAACTGTTCATTAAAGTTACTTAATCATCTCATTTAAACAAGACGATTTATGGTCCTTTGAAAATGGAAGGAAACTATGACAAAGTTCAAGAGAAGTGTTTGAACTCAAAATACTACACACGTCTTGTTAAAAATTAATAATAAATATATTTAAAACTACTTTTGTATTAATTGATTTTTCATAAACCTAAACTTGACTATTTATTTAACATTTTTGGCGCAAAATTACGTTAGTAATAAATGAAATTATCTGAGATATAAATGCTATTTTCAGAAATAGACATTTTCTTTCATAAAAGAACGGTAAACCGGACACTGGAATAGCTTTAGAAACCAACGTTTAACGTGTAACACTATTCTATTATATGACAGTTAGATATTCCTCTCTACTAATTAATTCCCTTCAGTTAAAATGAAACCTATTAACTTTAAATAATACCTTTAAAATATTTAAAATATTTATTACTTCTATATCTCTGATAGGCTTACCTTAGGTTACTTACATTATTAACTTAAAATAAAGTTTTAAGTTAAATAAAAACTAGTAACCTTCAAAGTTATAAACAAAATATAATCTTTAAGCTTTAGTAGCTAAAAGATTTTACTACTCCTTCAGATTTGCATTCTAATATCATATTATTGACTATAAAGCTATGGTAAAAAAGGGTTAATTATCCTCGTCTATAAATTTATAATTTACTATCTTTTATCTCATTTTCTTCATCGAGAGTTCCTAAGAGCATTCATGATTCATGAATTTAACTATCTTTATGAATTACATTCATACATCAAGTAATAGTATCATGGGTAGGCTATAGTATTACTTGATGTAACAATTATTGTAATATTATTTGTTCAGCAGCAATAAAAAATAGTGAGTATCTGTGACTGGGCTTGTTTGTAGTAGGGGTGTGAGAAGTTTAGAAACTTTGACTTGGCTTCAAAAACAATAATCAGCTTTGACCTCGCTTCAAAAAAAAAAATCTGGCTTCGACAGTTCATAAATAAAAATATTGACAGCTAAAATGTTCATTCTATGTTCAATTATTGCCATGTTGAGCGGTTTTAAACATTACAAACCAATATTCATATGGAAAAAATCTGAAGTAATTGAATAATGTAATTGTAAGTTGCTTGATTTATCAGAGTAAAACTAAATATTACGAATAATTTGTGCAATGAAACATTTTCCAAATAACTTTTTTCATAAATAACAACAATAACATGTTTTTTTCAAACATAAATCTACTATCAAAAAATATTGTAGCTTTGAGTTCGCTTCAAATTCGAATAAAAAGGACTTAGCACACCACTAAATTGTAAACTAGCCAAAGCTTTATCCAGCTTTTTTTTTAGCACTGTGTCATACTACCCGTTCAAGTTATACACATTTCACCTGTTATAATACATATTCTTAGCATTCGAAATGAATGAAGAACAGCACTAAAAAATAGACACATCCATGGTAGCTCAATCATATATATGTGGCAATCTAAAGGTCCAAAGTCAATTTCCAGGTTGTCATATGTTCAAAAATATTATATACATAACTATATATTATTCATATAATCTATATAAGTATATGGATTGTTTAAATAGCTCTAAGGCTTCACCAGAATTCATCCAATTAAGTATTTTATTCTAGTTGTATTGACAACACATTTGTGCATATCTCCTCCACTTGAAAAATATAAGATAATTTAAATAAAGAAATAAAGTGTATAATACAAAAAATAATGTATTACAAACAAACCAATTTGTACATAGCTTTACTTATTTTCTAGTAAATACCTAAATAAGAGCCAAATTAATGAGAGAGTGAAGTTAGAATAAAATGTCACAACAAATAGAAAAGTAAAAAGAGGAAGTAATTTTTTCCCCACCACGTTTTATAACCGATCCTCGCTATACACCTTTTAGTTACACTGAAGGGGCAGTGATTATGAAGATAGAATACAGAGGAAATGTACCTGTATTTACATGGTGATCAAGGTTCAAATCCCGATTGGGTGTATAGTAGCTGGGTTTTCCCTATGTCCTTACATTCCCTTAAGAAAAATGCGGTTTTGTAGATTATTGTTATTATTATTAGTACCGCGTATTACTACCCGTTCGGGTTGTATGCACTTACGCTAATGTGAAATGGTAGGGTGATTGTGAGATGAAATGAAGGACCTAAAGTTTAACGTGGGATCCGAACCACGGTGGAGGCCTGGCATTCCCCATATTTACAAGATGTGATTAATACACGTCTTGTCAGAAGTAAAGGAAGGGTTTGGTAATCAGATAAATCTGTGCCGGGACCGAGGATTGAACCCCGGACACCAGCATAGAAGTCCGACACCTTACCCCTAGACCACCAGGTCACCGGTTATGTAGATAATAGCTTTGTCATCCACAATCACAATCACAAACCACCTGGCGGACACGTATATGAGGAGGATGCAGGCGTTCCAGAGCGTGTGTCTGAGGATCAAAGCCAACTCCAGTAGTGTAGATATGTGGATATTCCGAATTGTTAAGAAAAGAAAACAAACTGTTAAGACAGTTTTGTTTATGAGCGTACGCGAGTCGCTCCAAACCGAAAGCTCTGTTGCTGGAGGCTTTCATAACACTGTCATCCTTTATTCTGCCCTCAGGGACGTTCTTCTGGCCAGGCTATCCCTCTTTTTCTTCAACTTCATTATTTACTATACCCCCTCCTTCTTACACTCATCCTCTTCCTTTGCCTTTCTCCAAGACAAGATTCCTTGAAATAGTTTCTTATTACTACACTATTCCTTCACATCAAGTTTAATATAGTGTGTCCTAAAATTCAAACCCGTCTGTGGAAATACTCGCAGGATTATAATGAACTAAACAGTCTAATATTCATAAGAAGGGGCTTATCTGAAAGCTAGAAAAGCTACTAGATATACTTTCACGTATTCGTACGTCAGGTCACGTGATCTGCAACTGTAACTTTTGATGAGTATTACCAATATCTATAAAATAGCAATACAAATATAGTAAGCTGTTATGACAGTAAATAAATATGTTGTATATTCTAAAAAAGTCCCTTTCTATTAAAATTGGACTGTAGTAGTAACGGAGTGAGCAGGGGATATTTACCCCTAATTGATTTCCTACTCTCCCTCCACACCTATGCGGATTAGTTTTATTTTAAATTAAACTTTTGTCATCCTTGCCCCATTAGTATAATTAGATACTTTTTTTTATGAAATAATTTAGTGGTAAAACTTGTCCTGGCATAAATCCATGATCCCTTACAGGACTGTTCTAAGCCAGCGGTATTCGACCTTTTATGTTTACGTACCTCAAGGAAAAAAATATCTTCAGATTTGTACCACAAAGTTTTTTTTTCCCCTATCACCATGTCTTACTAACCATTCGGGTTACATGCCTATGTACTAATTAGACTACACTAGTGGGTTAGAGATTATCAAGATTTAATTTATAACAGTGCGCCCGCATTTTTGTGTATGTAGGGCATAAAACCATCTAGTAAAAACCACCCTGAGTGCATCCGACTTGGATTGAACCCCGATCTACTCGTATTCGGCAGTTTAGTTTAACACGAGACTAGCGCACTAGACCACGCGGCCTCCTAAGTGGTTGGTGGCTAAAACAAGTGAAATATATTAAGATATTTTCGCGTACGCATACCTCAGGTTGAACACCACTGGTCTCGACGATTTGACGACGAGCTCTCTAGAGAAAAAACAGGGGGGAGGGTTTAAGGATTTATTTTACTTGATCGTCTTATTACCAAACATTTTAGTTTATTTGAACCCGTTACCGGCAGTCCAGTTTATTGCAGGACTACCGGTAACGGTGGTCGCATTGTCTAATGAGTCACACTCGCAATAGACCAGATTGTCTGTGAATGAAATTCAAATACCGTTCAGGTGTATTGAAGGTTTTTTTTCCCCGAATGGTTTACCACTTTACCTTCACAAACATTTGTATACATTTACCATAAGTTCTACCTCCCTGATTCCACATCAGTTTAACTACTATACGTGCGTATATCCCGAACGAGCAATGTAGGTAGGGGTGACCAAATAATATATTTGAAAGTCTGAGCGCCAAAGCTTACCTCATCAGTGCAGATTTAACGTAAGCTTCTTTATTCAGAGCCACAAGATGAGGAAGGTGAATTTTAATGATACGCAATGTTTCGAAACCCTATCTAGTGTAAACATTTGATATCGAACTGAGACACC
>CABFOV010000016.1:80258-91139 GCA_902141375.1 Timema poppense | reverse complement strand
GGTGTAATGAGGGGGAATGGATATAACTGACTCCTGATAGGGATAGGGTGTAATGAGGGGGAATGGATATAACTAACTCCAGATAGGGATAGGGTGTAATGAGGTGGAATGGATAGAATAAACTCCAGATAGGAATAAGGTGTAATGAGGGGGAATGGATATAACTGACTCCTGATAGGGATAGGGTGTAATGAGGGGGAATGGATATAACTAGCCCAAGATAGGGATAGGGTGTTATGAAGGGGTAATGGATGGAACTAGCTCAAGATAGAGATAAGGTATAATGAGTTGGACTGGATAGAACTAGTTCAAGATAAGAAAAGGTGGCGTACTTTTGTAAGTGTCAATTAACTTTTGAGTTCCTAGTCCTATAGAGTGAGTGTGTAATTGCAAGCAAAATGTTTTTGAAGATTCATTAGTATAATATCACTGTATTGTTCACAAACTTAAGTTCACTATCAAAACTTAAGTGTTTTGTGTGTACCACGTATTACTGGCCATTCAGGCTCGCCACGTAAATACGCTAATCGGTTAGGGATGATAAAGATAGAGTAATAGACTAAATGTACCCGAATTTCTTGTAGTAAGAGCGGGAAACCATTTAGAGTGGGAAAAGCCTCAATGCACCCAATCGGAGTTCGAGTCCCGATCACTCCCGTCACCTGTTATACAGTATATTGTAAGAGTGACACGTTAGACCAGTCGACCACTGAAAAGGGTTACAAGAAAATTAAAATGACAATAATGATAATAATAATAATAATAATAATAATAATAACTAATAACGACGTTAACTACTTGGAGATTTAAAAGCTATTTTGAAAAGCACGTTGCATCTTGGGTTAATGGACTTAAGCAGTCTTAGAATAAACACACCTAGACTTTAATGTAGGAAATAAAAAGAGAGGGTAGGGTAGGGCAGTTAACCCATCGAGGCCTCTTGATTATCTGTTGATAACACTTCCCCTCTTCGTATGACGAATATACACAGGCACTGTACTATTTGCGCCTTGAAAACATTGACTTGCTTTTTGAGATTACCTTTTCCTTGTTCCCTATTATAGATGGACATATGGTTTACATTCTGGCAGGAAGACTCCAAAAGGCAATTTTCATGACTAAGCCAAATAGCCTTAAGTTGTAAATGATTTATAAAAAAAATACGTTCACAAAAAAAACCTGCTTCAAGATAAAAATTATAGTTTTGTGACACTGTAGTACTAATTTTAGAATTATTAAGAGTTAATAGTTTTATTGCAACGTTATATAATTAAAACTCTCTGAATAAAACATTTAATTAACACGGGAGACCCTATCTTGACTTTCTGTGACTTCACAGGTAGGCAACGCCCTTAAACTGATTTCAACTTGTCTGTTGTCACGTGAATAATACAGAAAGCCGCACTCGGATACGTTCTCTGGTTGTAATCTCGTACACCAATGTCCCGGTTATTCGGTCGTGAGATGGACTGTCTGCAAGTGGCTGTTTGACACCGGAGCACCGTAGTAGGACCCACATAGCCTGAGGGAGTCCCTCTCACAATACCCCCCACTGAGGTAAACTATTAGCAATGTGTTGGCACGCTTGTGGCCCGGCAGGGATTACAACCCGACACGCCTTTTAATCACCTCCTTATAAAAGAGGGATTTTAACACGTAGTAACCCACTCCGGTGGCCGCATGGTCTAACGCGCTACTCTTGTGTTGGACTAGACTGCCGATGACGGGGAAATCAAGGTTCTAATCTTGGTCGGGTGTACTGAGGATGGTTTTTATAAAATTGTTTTTCACTCTCCCTCAAGGAAAATTTGGGTACACTTCCTCTAAATATGCTCTTCCTAATCTCCTAAAACCACTAGCGTAATTAGTACCTAAGTGAATAACCCGGACTGGTAGTAAAGAGAACTAGCACAAGCAGGCACGTGAAATAAGGCATAAATATGGTCTCATCTGATCTGCTAGTGAAGAGGTAGACAGAGTTCGAATCCCATCTGGATGTACCACACTAAATTTTTATTTAATTAGAATAAACTCATACAAAACAATTAAATTAATAATTTGATCAAAACATAAACATTTAGTTCTTCGTTTGGTATAATTAATTATTTTCGATTAGCTTCACAATTATGTGATGTTTTATTTTTTTTAAGCTCTTTTTCTCATGAGTCTATACTTAAAACAAACTGCGCTTTCTCCTAAATTAAGAACATTTATTCATAATTGAGAGTAGTTTTAATAAAGGTAATCTGATTAGTTGGTCATTCAAAATATATTAGCTTGAGCTGAATTAAGTAGTGAATTAAGTACTGGAAAAAAAAGAATTCTGTATATATGAAACATTTATCTGGTCTTTGTAAAGACGGCTGAAATATAGACAGATTTGGGGTGGGAAGATCGACTGTCGATTGTTATACAACGGTGACCTATGTTAGAAGGGGGTTTAATATACAACAGTGCGTGCAATAATGGACTATGTCAACCAGGACCCCTTCTATTCGTATTTGACAACTATTCACAACTGCTGATTATTGAAATAAACAAACATGTACAAACAATTAACACCTTAATTATACGTTTGCCTTAAAACTATTATATAATGTAAAAAAAAACTATATCTATTGTTTCAAACCAGTTTAACTTATTAAAAAGAAATTGTGTGGTTACTCTCAAACAGTCCATAGACGTAATTTGTTTTATCCAATAATAATTTAATTTATCGTTCTGTAATTTCTGTATTATTAATATATATTTTTTCAATAAAGTCATCTACAGTACACGCACTTGTGTATGTTGCAACCTAACTTTTAGCTTCCCCCAAACGCGTTTAAAAGGCGCGGGTCCATAAAACGGCAAACGGCAGGTAATTAGCCATGCGGGTGGATCTCAGGTCTGGCATGCCCATATCCTGGCTACCAGCTCAAGTTGGATGAAACTTTTGACAGAGGGAATGTAGAACGTAAACTAAAATAACTTTAGAAAAATAAAAAACCCGAATCGAGATCTTTAAATCCTCTGCTTGTTGATTGATGAGGAATTAAAATTAGATATGTATATTTATAAATAAATACACGCGCTTATATACATGTATAATGAATGTATAAGAAAAAGTGTTCATATTTATATAAATACTGTAATTGATATTAAATATTATATACAAATGTGTGCATACCAGTAAATATGTATGTGTCTATATGAATATACATGCTTATATATTTATATATATAATGCATATAGTTGTATATAAATATGTATTATAAGATGGTCATCTTTTGGCAAGCACATAAGGTCGCAGGGGACTAGAGCTCAAATCCAAAATCATTTTCTATATATATATACATACAATCCAGAATGTTTAGTTAGTAAGTCAATCACATGTGCTATTAACTGCTTGATTTTTAGAAAAAGGGATGATGGTTTAAAGGAAATACACCCACATTCGCGTGTAGAGAAGATGATAGGGCCACTGTTTTAATACCCGTGATAGAAATCACTCCCAGGGCACATGAAGTGGGTTTGAACTCCTCTTTCCCCCCAAGTGCACCCAAATGGGACTCTAATCCCAATATCCATGTCAATGCTGGCCAAATTCAACGCAAAATCTAACCTTTTTGATCACCACTTTACCGTGGTGGGTGAGTGCAAAACTAAATAAATAGGTATAGCAGAATGATATCCACAGCTTACATTAACTAGCCTAATAGCCGCATTGGTGGCGTAATTAGCTAACGCGCTAGTTTCATGTTTAGCTAGACTGCCGAGAATGGAGAGATAGAGGTTCGAATATCGCTCGGGTGAACTAGGGGTGTTTTTTTCTAAATGGTGACCTGGCAGTCTAGGGGTAAGGTGTCAGACTTCTGTGCTGGCAGCCGGGGTTCAATCCTCGGTCCCGGCACAGATTTATCTGATTACCAAACCCTTCCTTCACCTCTGACAAGACATCTTGTGAATGTGGGGAATGCCAGGCCTCCACCATGGTTCGGATTCCATGTTAAACTGTAGGTCCTTCATTTCATCTCACAATCACCCTATTATTACACATTAGCGTAAGTGCGTATAACCCGAATGGGTATTAAGACGTGGTGCTAATAATAATAATAATAATAATAATAATAATTTTTCTAAATAGTATTTCACTTTCCATACACGCAAATGCGGGTTCACTTCCTCTAAATTCAACCTTCCCAATTCCTAACCCATTAGCGTAATTAGTACTTAAGCGTATAACCGGAACTGGTAGTAAGACGCGGTACCAAATTTTAAAAAAACTAGCCTAGTATAAAGACACACAAGGAAGTTGCATTTGAAGTAAATGTATTTAGGCTGGACCCCACCGAGATTTTAATTGTTAAGGTGAGGTGGAATTGGACGTGAGAAACGATCATTTTTTGCAGTTTTTTTCTATAGCAAAACGTTTTTTTGACCAAAATAAATAAATTATCCCGTATAAACATAGAGTTTTATTTTATTCACATGGTTACCTCTACATTTGTTAAATATTTATTATGATCATAGCAATATTGGATGAGAAACTTTTTAAATGAAGATAAAAAGTTGTCATTAAATTCTAGGACACCCTTGACAGTTATTCAAGAACTACTGATATCACCTGGTAAAGAAAATTAAACTCTATACCTGTACTGGAGAAATATTTGATTTACTTTGACAACAAAAGTGTTGATAAGAAAACTATAAAAATATTGACCATTTCTTGCGTCTCCTTTTACCCGACCTTAAAGCTTCTAAAAAAAGATTAGGTCAAGTCTTAGACAACAACGCCTAAAAGGTTTCATGTCTATTTTTTTTAAAGCGTCTTATTACCCATCTGGGCTTGATGCATTTTAATAACACTAGTAGAGTTGTAACTAGGAAGGAAGAATTTATTGGAAACATACCTGTAATGTATTTGCGTCTAGGGAGAGTGTCAAACCAACTATTAAAAAACACTCAATAAACCTAATCAGGATTCGATCCACAATCTCCCCGTCACTGGTAAGCAAGGCAAGACGCTTCTGACACTTAACCCATAGATGCAGCTATTAAGTTCTAAGTATATAATAATATTTTGAGGAAACAAAGGATATTAATTTATAAGGGTGTGCTAAGGCCACTTTTAAATCTGAAGCGAATCTTGAAACTTGCGAAGAAATGTCGAAGTTGAAGCTACCTTGGATTTTTGTTGTCACTAACGCCATTTTAAATTTTTTAATTAAGTATTTTTCTTCATCTTGTCAGTAACAAGGGCCAGGAAAATTCCCTTATTTGTTACTTATTAAGACTATATTAATATCTAATGCACACAAGCTTACTGATAAACTTGGTAACTTATCAATTAAGCTTTATTCTGAAATTAAAAAAATGACACCTGGATACGGGAATCAAACCCGGTACCTTGGTCTTGATTTAGGTCCGATTCCCGTGTCCAGGTGTCATTTTTTCAATTTTCAGAATATGATTTCTAGATGGAGTAATCCTCACTAAAAATCATAAATAATAGCTTTGGCTATTTTATTCTTAATTAATTTTTACCTACATCGTGGAGTTTATAATATTATTTTTCAAAATTTACACATACACGTATTTATATCTGCATTTCTCTAATAATAATTATATATTAAATTCCGTTTTCGTTTCCTACTTTCCGTATCAGCCATTTTGAATGATAAAGAAAATGCGAAGAAGCTATGATAAACTTCTTTGTCAAAATGCATTTGTAAATTTGTCACAGATAATTCCAAAGAGATAGAATATTAAGGGCCAAACATTAGACGCCAGCTGCGATGATAGCACAACTAAGGCGCTTTATCTGCTTCATACCAGTAACCATGGTGTTATTTCCTTATAGGTATTTTTATTTTTTACAAAATCATGTTTGCGATAGTGAATATATTATATTAACATTTACTTACCAGTTTTTTATTCATGCTTACGTTGTGTTAGTTAAATTACTAGTCAGTGTTAAAATTCTGTTTAGTAGCTGTTTTAAAATTATCAAATATTGAAAAATGTAATATTTAGTAAGAAAAAATTAAATCGTTTGATAATATATCGAAGTTTTATCCTTCTTCAAAAATTTTCGAATATGCGAAGGTTATTGTACTTGTAGAATACGAAGCCGAAGGAGATTTGACCTTCAACTTCGACTTCTCGAAGCTTCGCACACCATTACAAATTTATATATTTAGGGGCCGGCCTGGGTACCTGATATAATCCCAATCATATGTTGCACCTAGGCTAAATAATGTCAAAACCTTTAATTACACACGAGTTGTGTGTTTAATGTACTGAACACATATTAACTAATATAGCCCTATGGATGCTAGTAAATATAGTTTGAAAGTTGAAATTTCCAATTTTCAAAAGTTCAAAATCCAGATATTTTAGTTTAACTAAATGCCCGGGAAATGAAAGGAAGCTGATATAGGAGCGTAGAATGGATCTCTGTGAATAGAATGAGGTCATTCATTAAGGGGGTAGCAACATACATTGTTTTGTATTTCTTATTTTACTCCTACCCTTTTGTTCTCCTACTGCCAGACAGTTACAACCAGTAACGACTTATGTGTCCATTTGGTTTCTTGCGTTTATGAACTTCTGGTCCACTTTTCTAGCGCCTTATAACAAGTTAATTGTTTGGATGTTTCTGAAAATGTAAGACGTTTCTTGGTTAAAGGAATTGATAAACAATAGATATGGCCCACTGAAGTGGCCGCATGCTCCAATGAGCTACTCTCGTGTTAGAGTAGACTAGCGAGGACGCGGAGATTGGGGTTCAATTCCGGTCGGGTGGTCTGGGGGTTGGTTTTATTTTCTAAATAGTTTTACACTCTGCCTCCACGCAAATGCATCTACACCTTCTCTAAATTAAAACCTTACTAATCTCTAATACATTCGTTTAATTACTACATAGCCGTATAACCCGAATGGGTAGTAAGACGCGGCACTAAAAAAATATAATAGACATGACTTAAATGTTATTGTGTTATTCATCCAAGCTTGAATAACTTCAGTCAGTTTTGTTCCTATGATATAATTATATCTTTGCAAAGAGAGTGAGAGAGAGAGGAAAGAGAGGTAACTCACATAACAATAAACACTTTAAATAATAATAATAATAAAAATAATAAAAAGCTAAAAGTACGTTTGACAATGGGACTGGTTGTTTTATGGTGGGACAAAACTGAAAAACAGTTTCGCTTTGTTAGACTCCGTGCATGCACGCTAGTTTCATGCGTGCCACAACAGCGCTGGTGGTGCGCTCTCATGTGTGATTCCTCAAACCTCTATACACATACAACCCTGATGCTTTTGCCTCTCGCTGTATAGTCAATGACAAATTGTCCCGGCGCGGTCGTAACAAATACAATAATAGGACGGGGACAGTTTCGTTTAGTCCATTCGTAATTAAATTTATATTAAAGGTGAATGTTAGAATTTTTTTGTTACTAGCTCTACGTGTATTTGTGCTGTTAGGTAAATTTCCACGTGATGTATGAAAGCAAAATCTTAAATTATGACTTAAAATAAGCTTTTTTTTTTAAATTGTTGATTTTTGCTCTTCGAATCCTAATACCAGCCTGAAATTTCCACATTGTTACATGCATGGCTAAGGATGAGGAGGCTAAAAATGTAGAGGAAATGCACCAACATTTGTAATAAAAGACCTTCAGTACACCTAGCTGGGGTTTGAACCTAAAACATCTCATCCCCGGTAAGATAAACATTTCTCTGCGCACCCAATGTTCCACGTATTAGTTATTCAAAAGAGTGTTTATTGTTCATCGGATAAGTCTTATAACCTCTGGGTGTATATTTGTTATGTAGTGTAGTTTCTTTAGTTTAATCTTTAGACAAAATTTATGAATGTGGATTAATGATTTAACCTATGCGTTGAATAATTAACTCACTTTAATCATATCACCATAATAAAGGAAAGCGAAATTAAATTACACAGTAATTCTAAATGTGAAACAAACTTGATACAAGTCTATGTAGTTTTCGAGTATTTAAATTCTATCTTTTTAGCACCCTGTATTATTATTCGTTTGGATTATATGCTTAATATATGCTAATTACGGTATTAGCTTTAGGGATTTGGAAGGTTATATTTAGAGAAAGTGTATTCACATTTGCGTAGAGGGAGGGTGGAAAACAATTTACAAAAAATCAGTATACCCGACAGATATTTGAATCTCGATCTCCCCGTGATCGGCAGTCTAGTCCAACACGAGATTAGCGCGTTATAAATTCAATTACCTATGATGCTCGCACTGGTGGGTTTGCCTTCTAAATGTAATTAGTCTGGTTGGTCAGTGGTGGTTAGGTCAGGGTTCGAAACTAAGCTATCTGTACTGAGGGGATTTATTTTCCTAAATTATCTTCCACTCTGCCTCAAGCTAAATGCGGGCATATTTATTCTTAATTCTAGCTTCGCAATCCTTTCTTCAAAAGTGTGATTAATATAATATGTGTATAGACCCAACATATTACCGACTTGATGGCCCACATACTATCCAGAGGGGGATTTTGGTAGGAAGAAACTTTCAGAAAATACACGTTCACATTAATGACATTAAAAAAATACTTTACTAGTGTTATTTTATAGTTATTGATAATATTATATTATATCAAGGTTGACAACGTTTTTTTTTATCACCGCATCTTACTACCTGTTCAGGTTATACGCCTATGTACTAATTATTACACTGATAGGCTAAGGATCCGGAAGGACTGATTTAGAGGAAGTGTAGCCGCATTTGCGTCGAAGGAGAATGTTCAACCATTTAGGAAAAAACCACCTTCAGTGTACCATACCGGGATCGAACACCGATCTCCCCGTCTTCGGCAGCCTAGTCCAACAAGGGATCAACGCGTTAGACCACGCAGCCACCGAAGGGGTTAAGGTTGACAGCTGAATATAACAAGACTTTACGTATGAATTAATACGTGAAAATAGATCTAGAAACATTTCTAGCTGTCAGAAAATCACCTTCCAATGAAAATTGGACTGTAGTTTTAGCATTTATAGAGTTTATTCACAATATATCTAAGCTGATATTAATTTTAATGACAGATCAAGCATTGTGAGGGATACTTAAAGGAAATTCACTCGCATTGGCGTGGAGGGAGATGAAAAAATTACCCTTTTAAATGACGTTTAGAAAACTTCACCCCAGTGTCCAGTACACCCTGTCAAGAAAGAAACCTTTACCTCCCCGTCATAAGGAATCCAGTATCTGCTGATTCTTACGCTATTATTATTATTATTAGCGCCGCATTTTACTACCCGTTCGGGTTGTACGCACTTACGCTAATGTGTAATGCTAAGGTGATTGTGAGATGAAATGTAGAACCTACAGTTTAACGTGGAATTCAAACCACGGTGGAGGCTTGGCATTCCTCACATTCACAAGATGTCTTGTCAGAGGTGAAGGAAGGGCTTACGCTATTGACTGCGAGAAATTGAATAAAATCAGTTTGTTTCTTCAGTGACAGTCCGTGACTTAAACTGACCAGTTTAAATAAACAGAATGAAAAGGGAGAATATACCATGAAAGGCCTATGTCTAATTTTGGTCAAAAACTCTTTCTGAAAGGCCTTTATTTCTTTTAGAGCCCTACTATATAGCATAATTTCTATAGAAAAAAGGTATTTCAAAATTCCTTCCTACCAAAATAAGTGTAGAGAGCAAGCTTACAGTAGCCCCATGGCTTCTTTGGTGCTGACTGACAGCTCACAGCTGACTTCTGACAGCCAACATTTAGGTATATAACTAAATTTTGACTATCAGAAGGGACAGCTGCTAAACACATGTATTTTGCAGATCATAAGGTTCGTCGTAGGGATACATATTTTGGTCTGGTAACTTTTCAAAGCTGTTATCTGTCAGCTGTGAGCTGTCACTCAGCACCAAAGAAGCCATGGGGCTACTGTACCTTGATTTCTTGCACTATGGTGTAATGGTGTAATCAGTCAAGCCAAGATTGCTACCTTTTAAGGTAAAATGAGTCTAAATGAATAAAGGCATCAACCTCGTCTAGATAGGTTTACAGGCTTCAAAACGGCCTTGATTTGAGCCTTGGATGGGTGCAATAATTTTTTATATGTAGTTGTTCATCCTCCCTCCAAGCGAATGCAGGTACATTTATTATAAATTCTACCTTATTTAACCCTACTATATAATTGTAAATATGTATACATCCTTGGAATGCGTGATAAAACGTTCCAAGTGTGTCTGGTTGGGATTGAACCTTAGCTCCCTAGGTCAGAGTTCCACACTGGGTGTTCCTAAATGATATAGATACACATACTTATCAATACACATATATAAATTAGAGTTCTAATGACTTGTAAATGCAAATTGTGTTTTACTATTTAAGATAAAGTATAGGGTCTCGATAAACATTCATCAGAAGAATGGTATAACACACACATTTTATTAGTTCATAAATTTATTTTATCAGTGTCATACAACTGCGCCACTTAGGTAAGAATAATTTTCCGGTTTATTTTATGCTTCCTTTATATGCTTACCCTAATCTTATAACATGCGTTATTTGTCTATTATTTTGCACCTTAGAGTGTACAATCGGTAGCAACAAAAACAAATGACGATCTGAATGTGACGTGGGAAAACAGGAAAACGTCAGACTTCTTCTAGGAATTTTTTTAATCTTATTTTGTAAGTAAATTTTTTATTACTTTGTTATCCACCCGGTTATTTTTTTTTGTTTGTTTTTATTTTACAACCTGACCATGTTAGTTTTACTGCCCAGATTAGATTCCCTTTAAAGAAAACGAGTGTGTACACAAAGGGGCAAACCAATAAAAGTTTACATTAAATATTTCGAATGAGTTTAAATAGGTCCTTTTACTCGGGGGGGG
>CABFOV010000016.1:43925-61437 GCA_902141375.1 Timema poppense | reverse complement strand
TCCACGTTAAACTGTAGGTCCTCCATTTCATCTCACAATCACCCTACCATTACACATTAGCGTAAGGGCGTATAACCTGAACGGGTAGTAAGACGCGGTGATAATAATAATAATAATAATAATAATAATAATAGGAGACGCGCGGGTAAATCGATGAGCGATCACGTTTACTGACATAAATGACTAGGCCTCCCCTGTACTTTTTTCTCTCCTTACTGTATTTATCTCGTCTTCTTTACATTCATTCGTTAATAACATCTTGTCGAGACGTTATAAACACTATTGCATTTACACTAAAAATTATTTATTAGAAGTAGTCTAATTAGTTAACCCCATTCCGTGTTTTTTTCTAAATGGCTTTACATTCCCTGTTTTTTCTAAATGACTTTACATTCCGTGTTTTTTCTAAATGGCTTTACATTCCGTGTTTTTTTCTAAATGGCTTTAAATTCAGTGTTTTTTTATAAATGGCCTTACATTCCGTGTTTTTTTTATAAATAGCTTTACATTCCGTGTTTTTCATAAATGGCTTTACATTCCGTGTTTTTTCTAAATGGCTTTACATTCCGTGTTTTTTTCTAAATGGCTTTACAGTCCGTGTTTTTTCTAAATGGCTTTCCATTTGGTTGTTTTTTTTCTAAATGGCTTTAAATTCCGTGCTTTTTTTCTAAATGGCTTTAAATTCCGTGCTTTTTTCTAAATGGCTTTACATTACGTGTTTTTTTTTCTTCTAAACGGCTTTCGATTCAAATGTGAGTATACTTACTCTAATTTAAACTTTTTTTCAGAATAATCACCATGCTACTTTTTTTTCCTAATAGGATAGAATATAATTAATAGAGAATGTTCCCACATTCGCATGGTGTAGCGTGATATATTATTTAGTAATAAAAACACCCTTAATACCGTCGAATGGGTTTCAAACCCGACTGAAAACTAGACCATACGAGATTGATACCTTTATCTGCATGCCCACTGGTACACTAGCTCCTTAATAAAAAAACATCTAATATCCTAATATAGTTGTAAAAAAAATGTTTACACTGCAAATAAACTATAATCCCCTACATTGCAGCACGAGAACCAAACATCAAGATGTCCTAGTCTAGTTTTGTGAAGATAATTCCTCTTTAACGGTTGCTCACTCTCCTTTCACGCAAAATCGGGTACATTTTCTGTACTATCTATGTTATTTATCCCTAAGCTATTAAAACAATTAAATGAAGATAACCCGGAAAGATAGTGAAACTCAAGAGGAAGGGGGAGAGGGGGATGGAAGAGTACAAACTAAAAACATAAGTCTAAAAAAACCGATTAGAGCTAATGAATCTTTGGGAGAAAAAAAATATTAATAGAAACCGTGAACCTCTTTCACAAACCAGTTAAAGTTGTCGTCAACATCACTTAAATACACAGCTACCAACGGGATCAACATAGTACACGGGCCTAGCAATCTCTTCTTTGCATATATATGAAGTAAAAGATTTACAGTCGGAATCCGTTAGAAAGAACTTTCTCGACAGTTAAAAAGTTACTAAATTATTATTAGCACCGCGTCTTACTACCCGTTAGGGTTATACGCACTTACGCTAATGTGTAATGGTAGGGTGATTGTGAGATGAAATGAAGGACCTACAGTTTAACGTGGAATCCGAACCACGGTGGAGGCCTGGCATTCCCCACATTCACAAGATGTCTTGTCAGAGGTTAAGGAAGGGTTTGGTAATCAGATAAATCTGTGCCGGGGCCGAGGATTGAACCCCGGCCGCCAGCACAAAAGTCTGACACCTTACCCCTAGACCGCCAGGTCACCCAAAAAGTTACTAAAAACATTGGCAAGGAACCATATGTCAAGTCATGTGATCACCAGTTGTCAGTATTGATAGATATGGTTAATGAGCCTGCCTGTAACATATCACTAATTATATTTTTAAATTTTATCAATATCGTCCTTAAAAAAAATGTATTAGTATTATTTAAAAGTTTCTTCTTACCATAGTCCTACTATAGATATGTGGAGCTTTAACTAACGGAATTAATTACTTCTTATTTGAAACGTTTCGAGTTGTGGGCTAAATGAGGGTATGGGAGGGGGGTACGAGGCCCTTGGGGTCGGCGAGTCGAGTTGATACGAACACACACCCAGTGCTGCCAACCTGTGGCACTGGTTTCAACAAGCTGCCTGCCTGTCATCGCGCACTAGGGCGGCTCATATAACCAGGGTTGCCAATTTAGTTTTAATTTGTTTATGATAGAAGGTCTCTAAAACACATTTTAAGAGAACACCAGTGTGTTAAACTGACAAGGGAACACAATATATCTGCTCTGTTATCCCATTAACTTTTAAATATATATCTTACGGACTTGGAGGGATTTTCGTTCAAATCCAATTAGGGGATTTTTAAGTAAAGTTGTGGTATACCTTATATAATACATTGGTTTTGGATTTTACTATGGTCAAGAGGCTACCAAATCTAAAAGTATAATATATTTATTATTAATATTAGAACAAGATTCAGTGACCGCATGGTCTTAGGAGTCACTCACGCAATAGACCGGATTGCTGAACACGGGGAGATTGGGGTTCGAACCCCTGTCGGGTGTACTAAGAGTGGTTTTCCCTGAATATTTTTCCACACTACCTCCACGAAAATGCGAGTACACTTTCCCTAGATCAACTTTCCTCATACCTAGCACATTTGTGTAATTACAAGGCCCACATATTCGTAAAGCCCGAACGGGTAGTAAGATGATTTATTAAAAAAATATAGTTTTAGGCATATTTTATAGGGATTAATATTTTGCATCAAAAGTGACAGAGATATATCAAGTCACTTAGCGTATGAATATGCGAAAATAAATATAGTAACGTTTAGCTGTCAGATAAGGCCCTTACTATGACAATTTTAACTTCATAACGTTAAAGTAAAGAGTATTTGTGGCATTAGCATTACAGGCTGACACGGATCTAATGGAACATAATGAGGAATGCGATTGTTTTAGAGAATACAAAAGCACTTGAAAAAAGAGATCATGAGAAAGACACCACACTAAGGTGGGATAGTAGTGGACGCTAGATTAGGCCGGTGTTTTTGCAGTTTTTATGCCAAAACATTTTTTTAATTTAAAATAAATCGAATATTGCTCCAGTACAAACAAAAAGTTGATAAATATCTGTAATGAGCCTAGCGACAAACTTTCAAATGAAGAGAAAAAGTTGTAATTAAATTCCAGGATAATCTTTACAGATATTCGAGAAAAATTTATGTCACCTTGTGAATAAAATTAAATCCTATGTTTCTACTGGCAAAATACTTTATTTACTTTGACCAAAAAAAGTTTTGATATAAAAACAGTAAAAATACTAACTTTTTTCTCGTACCCCTTACATCCCCACCTTAAAAGCCAGACCCCAAATTAAACTCTCCAGGGAATTGAATCTATGTCTCCAAGGTCGTACATAGTCTCTCACACTATGCACGCCGTCCGTCATTCCAACTTAAAAGTTTGCGTATTCTCTACCGTAGTGTTTACCAAGCTCTGGTACGCGTACCCCTAGGGGGACGTGAAGGATTTCAGTGGGTTCGACGTACAAGTGAGATTTATTGATGTGAAAATATTTTTGTTGGTAATTGTTAGTCTGATACCCGAGTTAAACCAGATTGTTAACTGATAATATGGAATTATGTTAGTTTTTCTCTTCCTATATCATGGTTTTATTTAGCTAATACCCGCCTCGGTGGCGTAGTTGGCTAACGCACTGGTCGTGTTGAGTTCGACTACTGAGGACGGGGAGATAGAGGTTCGAATCTCGGTCGGGTGAACTTTGGGTGGTTTTTCCTAAATGGTTTTCCACTCTGCCTCCACGCAAATGCGGGTTCACTTCCTCTAATACAACCTTCCCAAATCCTAATCCATTAGTGTAATTAGTACTTAAAGCGTATAAACCGAACGGGTAGTAAGACGCGGTGCTAAATATTATTATTATATATTTAGCTAATATCTAATAACTAGGGCCTACATATACAGGCAATCACTGACAAACGAGTCCGGGTTTGAAGCAACGTCCCCAAACTGCTGTAGCGAATCTTTCTAACAACTTGGTTACAAGCGTAGATCAATCTTAATATAACATCACCGTCAAAGCTTTATAAAATGAGGATTCCAACCAATGTCATGAGTTTTTACCCTCATTTTGTTCTCATCCTGTTAAAAAAAACGTGGGTAACGATTTCCTGCTCAGCCTTAGTTCTTTGCTAAACCCGCGCGGAAACGTCAATCAAGACAGGTAGGTAGGCAGACATTCGTACCAACTGTCGTCCAGAAACTCTCATGGGATGACCACCGCCGCGAGTTGAGGAGGCGTTGAAGATACTGTGAGATAAGGTGTAGTTGAGGATACTGTGAGATAAGTTGGAGTTGAGGATACTGTGAGATAAGGTGGTGTTGGAGATACTGTGAGATAATGAAGTGTTGAAGATACTGTGAGATAAGTTTGAGTTGAAGATACTGGGAGATAAGGTGGAGTTGAGGATACTGTGAGATAAGGTGAAGTTGAGGATACTGTGAGATAAGGAGGTGTTGAAGATACTATGAGATAAAGAGGTGTGGAAGATACTGTGAGATAAGGTGGAGTTGAAGATACTGTGAGATAAGATGGTGTTGAAGATACTATCAGCTAAGACTGTAAGTTACCACGAGTTAAGGCGGATTGTAAGTTGACACAAACTAAGACCAGATATAAGTTACCACGAGTTAAGGAAGAATTTAAGTTACCACGAGATAAGAAGGTAGTGACTTCAAACTCAAGTCATTCGGTGAAATGACTGTATCTGTAGAATACTTCTCAAATAACCAAAGTTAAAGTAACATCAGTTAACACCCCGGACTTCTTGAATATTTTAGGTGAATATTCTTCAAACCACTCTTGTATTTTCATGTTCTTGTACTTCTGTTATTCTTTTATCAGTTTACGTGTTTGCAAATGAGCTATTACACACGCGATATGATTAGAATATGTCTTGTTTCACTAACAAAAACATGTTTTGAGGAACCATATATATTTTTTTAGCCTAAATACTACTTACAAGGGGAAAATAAGTGGTTTTTTTTTTCTCAGTAATACCTATCTTATTTAATTACAAAACCTGTTTTCAGCTGGTCGCAGTTTGGTTGATGCTTCGTTTTATACAACAGACATTTCAAACTTAAGAGCGACATCTAAGTAGCTTCTTCACAATATAATTATTCATATAGATGTACTGGAATGTATCTTATTTTAACACACGCGTGTACTTTCTAAACGCAGGTAATAATCAAACACAAGACACTACACTATGACCTAGTAGAACAATAAATCAAAAATAAACATCTAAGCTCAGCTAAATCTTGATTGAATGAAGCGAGGAAGGACGGGATGAGTAAGGTAGAATTTATAGAAAATGTGCGAACAGCTGCGTGGGAGAGAGAGAGAGAGAGAGAGTGGGAAACCATTTAGCATATACCAATCTAAGTAAGCCCAGCCGGGGTTAAAACCCTGAACCACCCGTCATAAAAAAAAATCCAGACTAAACAGGCCCAAATTTTAATCTGTTTGCTATCTTTTACGAGCTTTATATTATTAGTATTAATACAATTTTTATTTGGTTTGTTTAGTGCGTGCCTTTGAAACAATTAATTATATCATCGGCACAAGACTTAAAATAAGCTCAGCTCTAGGAAAAGAAAACTCACAGCAATCAAACCCCCAGCCGTTAATTCATCGCTTTGACAGTTAATGTCCTATTTTCTCCACTGATTTATTTCTCTACCGCACCAAGAATCAAACCTCAACAATTTGGAAGATACACTAGCGCTAAAGTGTATCAACGACTAACTTTAAGGATAATTAATGAGAAGTTCAGCTTAGAATGGTTGCACTCTACATTTGTGTGGAAGATAAAATAGTGAAATTATGGCGGAAAACCTTCCCCGGCGCACTCGACCAGGAATTGAAAACCTACCTGCCCACCATTTAGACCAAGTGATATGCAAGTTTAACGCCTCAGGCTACCCGAATGCTATTTAAATTGTTTCATGGTTAGTAAATTATTGAGCATAGCGTTTTATTACACGTTCAAACTGTCCACGCATTATGTCATGGTTAGTATACTTTTGACACACCCTTCCCTACCTCCTCTCCCCGGTCTAGGACAACTGGGCACCGCCAGATGGACACCACCAACTGGGAGCTTGCCAATCGGGTACTGGTAAGACTGGGCGTCAGTGTAAACACGTAATAATGTTATTTTTTTACTTAAATATTAATTTTTGGAATTGTTTAAACAAAACATAACAGAGGACACTTATTTTGTGTATATTTATAAAGTTAAAGCTAACGCGCTATTTTAATGTTGAGCTGGATTGCCGAGGATGGGGAGATCAAGGTTCGAATCTCGGTCAGGTGAACTGAGGGTGGTTTCCCTCAAATGGTTTTACACTTTCCCTCCACGCAAATTTGGGTTCACTCTCTCTAAATTCCACCTTCCCCATTCCTAACCCATTAGCGTAATTAGTACTTAAGCGAACAGGTAATAAGACGCGGTGCCAAATAAAATACTTTATATTATCAAATTTTGAATTTTTTATGACCAATAAAAAATTAAAAATAAGAATTTTGCGCAAAATAAACTACGTAAAGATGAATCCAACCTAACCTAACCTAAACTAGCCTTAGATTTTTAACATTTAAAAAATATTAGCTTGGGCTCAATCTTCCCAGTGGGCAGTTCGCAAGCGCCTATTTGGCCGCACCCAGATAGTGATGTCCAGTTGTTAAGATACGTCCTCTCCCACATGTTACTCATATGACTGATGTGAAAACCTAGATTTTATTTCAGGGCAATACAAATTATAAATTTAAACTAAAGATATAAAACTAGTTCAGTCCCAATATATATATATATATATATATTTGAATTTTCGCCAGGGAACGTATCCGACACCTTAGTTCAGTTGGTAGCGCGTTTGTCGACTGAACTAAGGTCGCCGGGTTCGATTCCTGCCATGGCTGACCAGTTTATAATTGGTAATATGTGGGTTTACCCTTTCACAATGAATAATTAAAGGCTGGGGACTGGATGTTGTGCCTGTACTAGTCTTAAGTTAGATTATAGGGCTTATAAAGCTTCGAAAGGCCTACCAAGCCGGTAGTGGAATATATGACTTGAATAATAAACTATGCCAGGCCTCCACCGTGGTTCGGATTCCACGTTAAACTGTAGGTCCTTCATTTCATCTCACAATCACCCTACCATTACACATTAGCGTAAGTGCGTATAACCCGAACGGGTAGTAAGACGCGGTGCTAATAATAATAATAATAATAATAATAAACTGAATCAAGCCATAGGGTGGAAACAGTAAAGAATGTTTAAAAAAATGCAACAAAACAATTTCCGTAATTGTTTTTAATGTCATTATCACACACCTCGTTGGTAAAATGGCCAAAGGTAGGGGTGACGTACCCACGTCACACGTGGCACGTGACGACATTTTAAGTGTTACTCTTAAGGTCGATTCTTCTTGATCCGTTGACAACCAAACCAAATATTGACGTGCATTCAATCTAAAAGAGATCTAAACACCTCTTTGATGGATAGAGGGATAAAAGAGATATAGATCTTTATTGTGTTGATTTTAATGTTTTCTTATTCAAAATCAGTTTTGATTTATTCTAGTATGTTGTTGTTTAACTAATGCTATTTTTTTTAGCACCGCGTCTTACTACTCATTCGGGCTATACGCTTATGTACTAATTACGCTAATAGATTAGGAAATAGGAAGGTCGAATTTAGAGGAAGTGAACCCACATTTGCATGGAGAGAGAATGGAAAACTATTTAGGAACACACGCCTCCCAGTTAACACGACCAAGATTCAAACCTCAATCTCCCCATCACCGGCAGTCTAACTCAACACAAAACTAGCACGTTGGCCGACTACGCCACCGAGGTAGGTACTAATGCTGTTATCATAAAAACATAACTATTCATTTACCTAGTATGTTACTTTCATACGATTTTGTTATTCATATTGTGTTTTTAAAATAATCTTAAATTATTTCCGGATTGTGTATTCTGGACACAAAAAATTATTTCTTCCCAATGGAAGTGTTTATACATATAGTTTAGTTTTTACATTTTGTATTTTTATTATGTTAATTGAAGTTAATATAAATAACTCAGATCTCTCCCTAGTCTCACAAATATTTTTTTTAATAAGCTTAACCCATTTTATAGTATTTTTTCAGGATAGAGAAGGGTAAGGTTAGAGTAGAGGAATTTGAGTTGGAGTATCATTATAATATTAATCCGCGTGAATAATGGCACGCCGGAGAAAAAAGGTCGGCCACCCCTGGTCTTAAGGCGTCGCTCTAGCAATAAACCAGACTGCCGAAGACAGGGAGATCAGGGATTAAAACCCGGTCGGGTGTATGACTAAGAATGTTTTTTCTTATATTGTGTATATATATATATATATATAATATACACAAAATTCAACCTTCTTCATCTTTAACACATTAGCTTAATTATTAAATACGCGTGTAACCCGAATCGGGATTAAGACGTTGTGCTAAAAAAAAAGTATTACTTAAAATTGTGTAGACCATAAATATTGCGAGTC
Source organism: Timema poppense (assembly GCA_902141375.1). Lineage (NCBI taxonomy): Eukaryota > Metazoa > Arthropoda > Insecta > Phasmatodea > Timematidae > Timema > Timema poppense. The sequence goes on along the minus strand of CABFOV010000016.1, from coordinate 52,774 downwards.
TATTACCAGTATGTGAAGTTATTTATTAATTTTAATTATGCGTGGATTAGCTTAGTGTTAAATACAACACTCAATCAATAAGCATAACAAAACTTTTATAAGCAATCCATAAAGAGTTGAAAAAAAAAAATGAACGGAATTTCAGTCTGCATTTTATCATTGCTATGACCAGGAATAATATATTTCCCAACCCTATCCCGCTATGCATATGTCTCACCTACATCCCTTCGAGGGGTTTTTTTGTTGTTTTTTTGTCTTCTTGAAAACCCCTCAGGGTACATCACCTGTTTGTAGTTTGCTTTTATCGCCACATTGGGCGCTGTCGTCAGCAGCCAGCACGCTTCCAGACCGGCAGATGTTTTATTATATGGGTCTCAACAATATAAAACCTTCTACCTATGAACGACACCCTTAAAACACATAAAAGAAAGTCGACTACTTTATTTTATGGACATTTATTAACCTTTAACGTATTACCAAATTAATCTAGTTTCACTAATAAGAATTATAATTAGATACTTTAATGAGATGTTAAAATATTTAGAAAATATTTGTCGTAACTTAAGTAAGTTCTTGAAAAGACAAAAAACAACTAAAGAAGACGATAATGTTTTAGCCATTTTTACATAATGGATAAAATAGTCAAGCTATTACAGTTGTTAAGTATGGTCAAGGCCGCATCTAAATAAAATAATTATATTATATTCTTTAAATTGAAAATTGACACCTGGACACGGGAATCAAACCCCGGACCTTAATCTTAGTATAACAATGCTCTTACCACTGATCTATCCAGGATTCTTCCCATACTCACTCACATTCTTCACTCATAATTTAAGGCAAAGTCTGTGATAGATGTGCGGAGATCGTCAACAACGTATGTGATGAGCGATCAATTAAGATCACGAGATATCAGATAACGCAGCCACCTTCAGCTCGGGAGGGCTTTATGCTGCCAATAGTAGAATGACAACTGTACGAGTGCGAATATCCCTATGGACTAAATAGCCAACAGTTACAGTTTTTATTCGGTTCTTAACGTGCACTTTCTAAAAAGACTGGCTATATCAGAACACTACTTATTAACTAACTTAGATCTATAACAGACACAACAATCAGACCCTGCAGTTAATATTCATCACTATGAAAGGGGTAACACACATTTCATCATTGATACATTTTTCAGCCATCCCGTGAACCGAACCCGGGACCCTTAGCTCAGTAGACAGACACGCTACCGACTGAGCTAAGATGGGTATATTTAAGTTGTCAAGTGCGGTTAAATACTCTGATTTAAAATGTGAGTGAAGAATAACCCAGGGACACTTGGATAGCTCAGTGGTTAGAGTATTGGGGTATTAGGCCAAAGATCCCAGGTTCGATTACCGTGTCTAAGTGCCATTCTTCAATTTAAAGAAAATAATTAATGCATATATAATCTAGTAAGATAATATATAGTTTGATGGGTTTTATAAATCCTATTATCTGTTAGTTTCCATTGTATCATATCTTAAATCATAGCTTAGGTATAATTTAAATTTATTTCTAGTTTTTGATAATGATTACACGATGCTTCCCATTGGACATAAGCTATATTTTGAAACTTATTATTCTATTTTTATACATATATGTCAATGTAATATATTATATTTACTACCCAACGCTTCAGCTTATAATATAGAAGCGCATCTTCTTAGCTTAGTTCCATTTTCAGTAAGAATGGGACAAAAATATCCCTGGTGGAAATAAGAAATTTAAATATGTCTGTTCCTAAGCTAAGTCAGGTCGTATGTTGTCAATCAGATGATTCAGAAAGTATTGCTCAAACAATTCAAACTTAAAAAATAATAACTCTATTAATGAACAATAAAAAATATAGTACAGGAGAAATGTAATCTTATATTATTATGAGATCAATTAAAATGTACATCGATTAAAAACATTATATTAATGTTTAAAAATATGTTAGTATTGACGCATAAAAAACTATGACCATTTAAACCGCTTTCTTTATGAGTATGACAAGACATTGCTTCAATTGTATTAAAATCAGAAATACTTTATTTTATTTACAAACAAAACCTACCACCATTTTAATAATACATCGACATAAAGTTTATGAAATCTAAAATATTACTATGACTATAAAACGATGTAAGTAGGTCGACTTAAGAATGTGCATCACATGCCAATCAAATCTGCGATACAGTCGGCTAGAAATCGTAAATTTACACCAACCTTATTGCACGTGGATCATTTCTAATTAAACATTAATGAAGATAAAGAATTAGTAGAAATTCCTAATACTGAACATTGTTGAAATAATAAGTTATTTTTTGATCAAAACTGCATTGAAAAGGCCGTCTTTGACCATTTTAGAATGGCTTCACAGCTAAGCATTGCGGCTAAATCTTCATTCTGTCATAATAGTGACATAACGTAGTTATTAACAAGAAACTTTGGTGACCTGGCGGTCTAGGGGTAAGGTGTCAGACTTCTATGCTGGCGGCCGGGGTTCAATCCTCGGTCCCGGCATAGATTTATCTGATTACCAAACCCTTCCTCCACCTCTGACAAGACATCTTGTGAATGTGGGGAATGCCAGGCCTCCACCGTGGTTCGGATTCCACGTTAAACTGTAGGTCCTCCATTTCATATCACAATCACCCTACCATTACACATTAGCGTAAGTGCGTATAACCCAAACGGGTAGTAAGACACGGTGCTAATAATAATAATAATAATAATAATAATAATAATAATAATAATAATAATAATAATAATAATAATAACAATAAACTTTGTAAATAAGTCACGCGGAAAATTTCTAGTAATAATTCAAATACGAATGCACTTAACACTTTTATTGCATATCGTAAGTCTTTTCTTTTCCCTTTTTCCCCCATACATCGACCGTACACACACAAACGCAGGTACGAGCCGGGAGCTGAGTTAGATCTGCTATGACGAACTCTTTAATTATTCAATGCAGCTCCGATTAATGAGACTGCGATGGCTGTGGTGAAGGAAACCGTTTCCAATTCGTTAGAATAATCGCAATCTAGAGTGGATCTTGTGTTTGGTGTGGTTGAACATGAGTTATCACATATGATACGGGCACCAGCATTTAAATATCCACACGATGAGGTTCCACAGGTGGTCTTTTAGAGTGAACAGGAACGATATAAAGATTAATAGCTTATTTTGGATCTAAACATTTCATTTTTTATGTGCTAAAAGTTTGACTTTAGCTGGCTAACATTACATCTTGTAAGACTCGCTACAGTCTGAAATTCAAACGTCTCGTATCGTAAATGGCACATTACAGTTGGGCTATTGTCACTGACCAGGAGGATTATCATCATAGCTTAGTTAGCTCACAATCACCAACTAGAAGGATTATCATCATAGCTTAGTTAGCCCACAGTCACCGACTAGAAGGATTATCGTCATAGCTTAGTTGGCCCACAGTCACCGACTAGAAGGATTATCATCATAGCTTAGTTGGCCCACAGTCACCGACTAGAAGGATTATCGTCATAGCTTAGTTGGCCCACAGTCACCGACTAGAAGGATGATCGTCTTAGCTTAGTTGGCCCACAGTCACCGACTAGAAACATGATCGTCATAGCTTAGTTAGCCCACAGTCACCGACTAGAAGGATAATCGTAATATCTTAGTTGGCCAACAGTCACCAAATAGGAGGATTATCGTCATAGCTCAGTTGGGCTAAGGTCACCAACTAGGAGGATTATCGTCATAGCTCAGTTGGGCTAAGGTCACCAACTAGGAGGATTATCGTCATAGCTCAGTTGGGCTAAGGTCACCAACTAGGAGGATTATCGTCATAGCTCAGTTGGGCTAAGCTCACCAACTAGGAGTATTATCGTCATAGCTCAGTTGGGCTAAGGTCACCAACTAGGAGGATTATCGTCATAGCTTAGTTGGGCCACGTTCACTGACCATAACAGTTAATAGACCTAGGGGTAGATATGAATTATGGTCCACCCATCCTTATGCTTATATTAGGTTAGGCTTGTTTAGGTTAGGTTAGATTGTATTAGCTTACACTTTTGTTGTGTCTTAATATACATTACTTGCTGTTTTTCGTTCATCTTGAGAAAACATTTACAAACATCTGAAATGGAGCTTCACAAGAACCGAGGTCGAGTTAGTACATCAGTACGCCTTGTTTACAATTCCCAAGAAGTTAAGTACTCGTGGCCCAAATATAATGTGGGACTTACTCTAATTTTTTTAAACGCACGTCACCACAGCTATACGTGGACCAATTGTAACGCAACTATAGAAAATTATTGCAATTTATAAATGTGTGTAGATCCACACATGGTCATGAAATTAATATTATAGATGTATTATAATCATAATACTACTACTAATAATAATAATACTTTATTGGCAATGTTAAAACGTGTGTACCCTCTGAAACCTAACCAAATATTAATATCAAATACATACAAACATCCATGTACAGTCCGTTTACCCTGAAAGGTAGCAGTCTTACCGTGACAGATTTCACTATGACCCTATCTTTTAAGTTAAATCCATGTGTAACCATGATAGACAAGCTACTCCTACAGGTCAAACGAATGCTACGTACGGTCAAACCACAAACAAAATAAGAGTTTTTAATTTAAGGCAATACATTGTTTCTTTCAAATTATAAAATAAAAATTCAAACAAATTTGTGATAAAACGCTATAGTTTTATGAAATTATAAAGTCCTGCCATATACCAATTTTGGTAGGCTTCTATTTCTGACATGAAGCTCATAAGGGAAAGAGTTATTGTAATTTATTTAAATTGATTAATCGACTTCTGTCGTGGATAAAATTCAAGGTTAAGATAAGCGATGAGTGTACTTTTGTTTAAAAGGTTTCTTTGTTTTTCAGGCATTAATCTTATTACACAATAAACAAGTCAAGAGCATGCATACTTTCTAGTAAACAAATATTATTAGTGTGAGTTAAACTTTTTTTATATATAGTTTTACAATTTCATTTCTTACTATTTAATGTGATTATTCTATAAAAGAACCATGAGGCTGCTTAATCAAAATATAACTTGAAAGGTATTTACCTTTTTTATTGGTCTAAATTTATAAATTGGGAATTTAATAAAAATGCGATAACCATAAGATGTGCAACCTCTAATTTTAAATTTTAATCGGAAGTCAAAATTTTATTACGACGTATTGACCCTTGTGGACCCAATAATGGCTTTTTTTTTGTCAAAATATACTAGTGAGGACTTTTATTCTTTAAAAAGAAAATCATAAAATTTAAATCCTAGAGTCAAAAAATGTTTAACGTAATTATAACGCCACTTTTGCTCGGGTTTGCTAGTATATATTATTTCGTTTCACATATATTACGAGTTTTGAGTAAATATCTCCATTTTTAAACAACGGAGTGAGAAAGTCCGTGCGGAGCTCCGTACCATTTATTTATTTTAGTACATTCGAGAGATTGAAATATATAGATAGTGTATTATAGTTTTACATTTAGCTAACAATCCACCTGGATTTATTTTATTTCCCAAATTTTTGACTAGTTCAAACTTTTAAATCGGTGCTCAGCTGATATAAACTAAGGGGATAGTTGATTCATTAAAATGCCATCATGTAGGTAGAATACATTATGTGCTTGAATCGGAATGTTCTAGAATATAATGTATAGGTAGACAATTCAACTATCTATACAGAGGCTTATGTACTCAATCGAAATGGTTAACACAAAACATTTAACATACATAACAGTTAACAAACTTATGTCCACTTATGTTTTTTATTAAAGGTATATGTGGATAAACAATTTAACATGACAAATTATAAGTAACTTTATAATTTACATTAAGATTATAATCATAGCGCCTTAGAAATATGCAAATATTCCTTGTTTTTCCTAGCTTAAGGAACTCGTTTGATATAAACAAATTAGAATATGTGTCTGTTAAATGTATATAACCGCCTTCGAGCTTTTAAGGCCAATACACATAGAACACATTAAATAAAATGTTTTTTATGTGTACAGTTCGTTAAAAGAACTCTTGAAAAATTCAAATTAACTTTTTATCTACTGATAAGAAAAACATGGACATCAATTTTGCTGTAGAAGACTCTAATGATTTTAAAATACATTTTCTTCAAATCAATCGTGTGTTTGAAGTAAATAAGTCGTTTAGTTTCCAAGTTATGCTAAAAATTGATGGAAGCACCCCTGGCCTATACATATCATCGCAAATACCGTGCGATGTTGTTAACTTTTAATATAATGTGGATGCTTTAAGATGATAGGTATCGGACAGTTATTAAATATATATAAGATCTGTTTTCATAATATTCATGAATCGAATGAAGTGTTAGGTAGCTATAGCTTTTGACAGAAAGTATCAGTGCCAACAAAATAATAACTATTATTGAGAATCTGCCTTTTTTCATTGTTGACACCTAAAATAAATGATATCTTATCTGGATAACACTATAGGTAAATTTAGCGTCACAGATTTCTCCTCGTATTTTTCTGCGTTTGAATTTCAATTTTATTTTCTCTCGACCCCTTGGAAATAAAATGTTGTGATCGTCAAAAAAAATCGAACTCAAGATTTTGATAAATGTCAACGTTTCATGACCCCCTGAAACAAAAAATAAATAAATGTGGTTTTCTCAATGCCGTCTGTCTACCTTGAGCTAGAGCCGAAACTATTTTAACGATTGAGCTAAAATTTCGTATCTAGGGTTTTCTCTGGTTTTATTAAACTCGATATCAAAACACTTCTTATTATAAAGAAGATGGCAATTCTAATTTTCTAATGAAAATGACTTTGAGGGCACTTTACATGGAGTATATTTTCAAATGATCATCATTTCTCCCCCAAATATTTGAGATACGTAATAACTTAGCATTGCAAATATGTAATACTATTAAAGATACAAGTCTTTTATTTGAAATATATTTTTATGAAACCAATAATTTCCGAGCTATAAGCAAATATATATATATATATACTTTTTAATTCAGCTCTTGGAAAATGAATTTGATTCTTATGCTCTTTGGTGGACAAAGATGTTTCTCATTTATAACTTTCTCTGTAACTGTGTTCTTAGTTCCTAATGACATAGAGTTAGTAATAGTAGTAGTATATTATTTCATTTATGATCTTTGGTGTAATGTTTCTATAGCATTGTATATATTTATGAGAATGTTTCAAAAATCTTTAGAGTTTTTAGTAAATGTCTATTTTAAGATAAAGGCGGGAGAAAATCTGTGCGGTGCACCATACAATTTTTTTATTTTTCTAATCTGATAACTTTAGATACTTTGTAAATTCGTCTGTGGCCGGAAGGCCAGAGTTAAAATATCCCCTGAGTGTATTAAGGGTTGTTTTGACACTCAATACCAACTAACATGTAGGTACAATTACTTAAAATCTTACCTTCCTCATCCCTATCTTACTTATGTAGATATTAGGTTAGCCCGAATTGGTAATAAGACGTAGCGCAAAAAACGGATGGAGTAACTAATAAATGAACCATAAAAAATGTGAATACATACTGGCAGACAATTAAACAATTGTTTAATGAGTCAAAGTTGGTAATAAATGTTACCCTAGCCTTACTTGTCTTTATAATATTTAAAAACACCGCAATCATGTTATGAACTAATCGTATATCTTCACTAACATATCCCAATCGTGGTGGCCACATAGTCTCGTTGATCTCGTGTTAGACTGAATCACAGGTGACGGGGAGACTAGGGTTCAAAACCCAATTGGGTGTTTTTTGCTAAAATAATCTCCTCCGCCATCTTTTTTAGTCACACAAATACAAGTAGGCCTACATTTCCTCTAAACTCTTCCTTCCTAATCTTTATTCCATTAGCTTAATTCATGTATACATATCGTCGGTTTAGAGGTAAAACTCATTAAGTGTATTTCTGCTTGAAATGAGTTTATATGTGTGTGTATGTTAAAATTTCAAGATCTATAAGAAAAGAAAGTCATTAAATGTGTAAACTTATATCTCTCTCTATATTTTTTTAAATAAGAAATTATCAAATTCAACATTGAAAGCTTCTTTGCCAGGTAAAAGTCATCATTCACTTAGAAAATCTCCAAACATTGAAAATGCTACTTAGCGAGTTTTACCTCTAAACCGACGATATAGCCTGTATGGACCCGCCTTGATGGCGTAGCTAGCTAACGCGCAAGTTTCGTGTTGAGCTAGACTGCCGAGGACGGGGAGAACGAGTTTAGAATCTCAATCGGGGGAACTCGGGGTCGTTTTTCCTGAATGGGTTTCCACTCTCCCTACACGCAAAAATGAGTTCACTTCCTCTAAATTCCACCTTCCTGATTCTTAACCCATTAGCATAATTATTACTTAACCGTATAGCCTGAACGGGTAGTAAGACGCGGTTCTAAGTGTAAGTACTAAGAAGCGATGGAAAAAAAAAGTCTATCGAAATGTGTGCTACATAAGCGTGACGAAAATTCCACATGTAGAAGACAATCGGTAAAAAAACAGAATAAGTTTGATATTCCCCTCACCCCTCTTCAAGAGAGTACGTAACGTAGACGAAGTGTCTTAGTAACGTCCAAGAAGAACAAGAAGGTTTGTTTGGTGTGTTTGGTTCCCACCCGCTCGTCGAAGTCTCTCAAGCTGAAAGCCCCCCTCTCTGTTGTGTGTCCATCTCTTGTATACGAGGCAAGGAATATAAAGTCAGGTGGTGTGATCTGCTCTTCCTGTCTCTGTTGACGTGTCCCTGCCCTGGCTGGCTTGCTCTCAACTACAGGAGGCCGTGGAGTAAAAAAAAAAAAAAAAAAAAAAA
>CABFOV010000016.1:20781-37011 GCA_902141375.1 Timema poppense | reverse complement strand
CCCCCCAAAAAAAAAACTGGGTTTTATTTTGTGTAGGCTATACAAGCAAATTACTGTGGATTTATTTAGTATTCATTATCGTCTCCTTGTTCTATAACTAGTTAGTTTATTCAAATTGCTCCCATTGCACGCCTACATATCCCCTGTATCGAACAAAATATTAATATGATATGGAAACGTCTGTATAGTTTTAAAATCTATGTTAATACTCAGGTTGAAGGGAATGCGAGTTGAAATGCATATTTTTGCAGTTTTTATGACAAAACAACTTTTTTTAAATAAATCAAACAATGCTTCAGTAGAAACATTCAGTTTAATTTTCTATATTTATTATAATTATCTCAACAGTATTTGAATATGTGTAATGCACAATGTAGCACTTGAACAGAAAACGGCCTCCAGGAATAGTGGTCAGAGTCCCTGGATACTTACCTAGAGGTCTCTGGTTCAATTCCCGATTGGTACCGGGGGATTTTTCTCTATAGAGCAATATTTCCCATGGCAACCATCAGGGTTTGTTTAATCAAGCCCAAGTTAGTTTAATACCTTCAATGGCTCCTTACTTTACATCCATTAATGTTTCCAGCCTATGGTCTGAGTCAGTTTTCTATTATACAGTAGCCCCATGGCTTCTTTGGGGCTGACTGACAGCTCACAGCTTTGAAAAGCTACCAGACCAAATTATATATCCCTACGCCAAACCATATGATCTACAAAAACATGTGTTTAGCAACTGTCACTTCTGACGGTCAAAATTGAGGTGTATACCTAAATGTTGACTGTCAGAAGTGATCTGTGAGCTGTCAGTCATCACCAAAGAAGTCATGAGGACAGGCACAACATCCAGTCCCCGGCCGTTAATTCATCACTATGCCGGGAATCGAACCCGGGGCCCTTATCTTAGTAGACAGACACGCTACCGACTGAGCTAGGGTGTCGGATCTTCAATGGGACCACGCCGTCATATTCAGTTCTATCATCCTCTTATCTCATCGGGACATGGAAAGCACATCCATGGAAAGGATGTTACAATTAATACATCCGGGCGTCTCTAGTTCAGCGGGTTATTGGTACTGGTTAATCTTCCCGTAAACTGAGCGATAGATCGATGTATTCCAAACACACCATTATTATTATTACTTCACCACAAACCCCTCTTTAAATAAAGAGAAAAGTCCTGCTCAAATTACGCAATGGCAGATATTCCTGTAGAAATACAGGCTTGAACTCGCGTTTACTTAATTGGCTTAGGTAAATCGTTCATCCCGTTATATTCGAACCGTTGCCGTTTAAGTCAAAGTCTTTAGACTACGAGTTTTCAAATGCCGCTTTGATGTGTCGCCAACTTGATTATAAGGTATTTAACTCAATATAAACCATATAAACCTACACGAAAGAGCTCAAAGTCGGGACCGTGGTGCAATAGTACAAGGCCGGCGTGTAGAATCAACTTTACCAAGGACATTATCCGCAAGCAGCACGGGTTTAAGATTTCAATGAAACACAACTTTCCAATGTTAGTAAAAAAAATGTGTATATACGGGCACGTCTTTGTTAAAGGTGGGAAGTAAGGTAGCGCGAGAATTGGCCAGTGATTTTTTTAAATTTTGTGGTAAAACTTTTTTTTTTGCCAAAATAAATCAAATATTGCTTTAGTACAAACATAAGAGTTTAACTTTCTTATCATAGTGATTTCAAAATTTATTTAATATCTATTAAGGTGTTCTTTAATTTAATTACAGTTTTTTTTTCTCTTCGTTTAAAAAGTTTGTTAGATAATTCCACCATGCTCATGGCAGATATCCAAGAACTGTTGACATTAATATGTGAATAAAATTAAACTCTATGTTTGTACTGGAGCAATATTTGATTTATTTTGACAAAAAAAATATGTTGCCGTAAAAACTGCAAAAACCCTGGCTTTTTCTTGCGTCCTTTTTCATCCCAACTTAGGGTATATAAGTTCAGTTTAATTTTCTAAGCATAGTAATCAACAAGTGTTGGATATTTGTCATAGCAAAGTCAGATTTATAGAAAAAACTATTTAAATGAATATAAAAGTTATCAAATTACAGTATGCCAGTATGAAATATTCAAGAAATGTTGAAATTACTATGTGCATAAATTTAAAATAAACGTATCTACTATAAAAATATTTTATTTATTTTGGCTACAAACAATTTTTTTATGGGAACTTCAACTTGAGTTTCCTCTAATCCCACCTTAAACAATTATTGCTGAAAGCCAAGATTGATGTTTACTGTGTGGTTGCGTAAGTTAGACCCATTTTTTTTTATAAAACGTAGTAATGATGTGATATTATGACACTTTGTTTATGTTATAATTACAGATATAAATAGTATTACCATTATTAATAATATTTTTGTCGGTGTATAAATGCACGTCATTATAATCCTAAAAATTGAGATAACATGTTAGTAAAACCCTCAAAAGCAAGAAATAATACATTAATTTAACCTTGTGCAACGTTAAGACGGTGATCGAACTGTATTAGATGTCACTCTCGTAATAGGCTATAATGCCGATGACGGAGAGACTGGGGTTCGAGTCACGTTCAGCTATAACGACGGTGGTTTTCACTAAATTGTTTTCCACTTTCTCTCTCTCTACGCAAATGTGGGTACACTTTATAAAAGTTCAAACTTCCTCGTCCCTAGCATATTATTTTAATTAGTATACATACCTACATCCTGAATGGGTAGTAAGACCCAGAAATAAAAAAAACGTATGAATACACTAAATAAAACAAGATTTTAATGTAAATTTCGATATAAAAACAAATATTCAAATGAGATATTTTAATTGAGTTTAATTAGTTGTTTGCGATCTTGTAATAAACTAAACATTAGTTCTTTACGTGAACCTCAATTTACTACCCGTCTGGGCTATCTATTATCTGGGATGTCCAACTTGAAGCTAGCTAAAGGCCCCTTTTTATATTCCTAGACAGTGTGTGGGCCGCAGTTTACAGTAGTTTCAATTTTTGGATGAATTAAACAAACGAATGTTACATGATAGGCTTATAGATGAATAGCTATTATATTACATTAAAAGTATTCTGATAATTGATAGTACAGATAATAATAATACATATGATAATTTCTTCACAATTTAAATCGGAACTCCTGAATAACATTTTTTTTTTTTTTAACTTTTCTAATGCGTCGCTGGCCACAAAATGTCGCCAAGGGTCGCAGGCTGATCTAGATATTTGCATTAATGGGTTAAAGACAAAATAGATAGTATTAAGGAAGAAAACACCTATATTTGTTCTACGAGAGAAAGAGATTACGTGACCATTTAGGGGAAAATCACTATCAGAACACCACGACTTATCTGTCACCATGTGGGATTGACCCCTAGCCCATGTGGCCACCGTTGCGGGATATTTTTCAATCAAACTACATTTTAAAATGAAACCCCTGTGCTGGAAAGCCCCTTGCAATAACTACGCTGATAGTGTATGCTCTTTAGAAAGTGCACGGGAGGGGCCAGGATGATAGTGGTATTAATAATAATAATGCTGTTAAATTACATTTCTGGAGTTATTTAACACAGTGATCTAATCAGACCTCTGTGACCTCGAGCTCCACATAGCTCATTCTTGCGCTGAGCTCTCGTGATGACTTCCCAAGGCTATCAAGATTCTAGTTTCGTTTGTTCGGAAAGACAGAGAGGGAAGTCGGACATAGTAGTCTTTATCTGAAGAAGGAAGGAACAAAATTTCTGAATAGGACGCTAGAACGGCTCGATTTATTGTTCATTTATTTATTTATGCACTGAAAGATTCAGCTGGGAATATCTGACTTCGATGCTGACTAAGGATCTTATATGACTGGTCCTGATTCGATATTACGTGATGGTGGTAGAATTGATTGTTTGAGGTGAGGGTGTGCTGAACGCGAGTTAAGGGCAGTTTATTTGCAGTTTTTATAGTAAAGCTTTATTTTATGCCAAAACTAATAAAATATTGCTAACGTAGAAATATAAAGTTTAATTTTCTCCACATGGGGATGGAAAAATATTGAATATCTGTCACGAGCATAGCGACAATAAATGACTAACTTTTTAAAAGAAGATAAAAAGTTATCTCCAAAAGCAGAGACAAAGAAATGTTCCAAAGGTAGAAATAAAAATTAAGATGGAAAGGAAAAGTATTCTGTATTTAGGTTAAATTTTATAGAGTATTTTATTATTATTGTAATTATTATTTAGCACCGCGTCTTACTACTCGTTTGGGCTATACGCTTTAAGTAATAATTACGCTAATGCATTAGGAATTGGGAAGGTTGAATTAGAGAAAGTGAATCCACATTTGCGTGGAGGGGGAGTGGAAAGCCACTTAGGAAAAAAAAAACCTCAGTTCACCCGACCAAGATTGGAACCTCGATCTTCCCGTCCTCAGCGGTTGAGCTCAACACGACAAGCGCGTTAGCCAACTACGCCACCGAGGCGGGTTTTATAATGTAAAGTTAATGCTTGTAAAATAAATAAGTGTACACGAATTGCGAGCCTTGATACGGCTTTTGACGTAACTTAGAGAGCATTTCAGTAGCTTAAGCCTCACTAATCTCATTGTATCAACTTCATCATAAATGCACTAACAAGTCGCCGGTAGTTGTGGTATTATTGATATCTCATAGTAGCTGATGATTTCCACTAGTCTATCTCATAATCTGCCTTAAACTATGCGTTCCTTAACATTCTACAAATCTTGAATAGCTCAATGGTAGAACATTTGTGTGCTAATCCGAGGGTACGAATTTACGACATTGGCATCAATTACCACACGTCTTGCTATGTTGGTAAATTCTTCCCGGCGTGTATAAATAGTATTGCTAGCTTTGAAGATATTCCCTGCATTGAACCCAGGATGAGCCAGCAACAAAGTCGCGACACGTATTTTGAGAAGCGTTAATCTAGCGTGTATGACTCTGCTAGCAGGAAAATTGGGATTTAACACTAGGGATTGTATTCTACATATGATTTCTCGCTAGGGTTTTCTCGTCATTTCTACACACTAAGGTGGATACATTTCGTTTTAAGTTTCCTTACTCTTCCCGACCATCGAGTTAAATTAAGGTACAGTCAAAACAATTGTGTAGATTTTTCAGCAAAATGCACACTTATTATCAGGCTGAAGGTCACAGAGCAATAATCTGAAACTATCTTTGAAATAACCGAAATTATTTACCTAGTGCAAGTGAGATTTGGTAGATCGAGAATCAGTCGGGTGTTCTGCCAGGAGTTTATTATTTTTCCTTGAGAGGTTTCCCATTTCTTCTAGTAGTAAATGACGGTAGATTTCCTTAAGCTCATGAAGGTAGGCTCGGGGAATAAACGCCAGACTCATATAGTCCTGTTTGGCGTGACAGGAAGGCCAAGGTTCAAATCCCTGTAAGGTTTATTGAAGGTACTTTTCTAACAAATGGTTTATCATAAAACTGAAATTTTGCTGTCGTTAACTTCTATTTTATTAAAAAAAACAATAAATACTCATATCCCAGGATCTCTTAGTGTGTAAACGGGGACCTTAATTGTAATGGAGCTGCTTTCATATGAACTAACCTTAATAATTTGACAGCATTAAGTTACTAAAATTAAAATAACATAGAAGAAAATGAATTTTAAGAAAAAAAAACGAATTTGTGCCAGTAGGCCTAACCTGTATGAAGATACAATTAAAAATAAAATTCTATAAAAATATAGTAAATAATCTCTAGTTATTTAAATGAATAATTTTCTGTTCCTTTAAAATCAAAATTACATTCCTACCTAAAGGTGCCTGTGTAATCACAGTTATAATTTTACAACCAATAAAGTAAGCTTAGTAGATTTACAAAAAATAAAAATAAATCTAAATAATAAATTAACTGTCTCAAAGAACAAACCAAATAGTATGTTAGTTATTTAAAATGTATTTATTGTATATAATTGTTTCATATAATAAAAGGTTAAACTTTTTAAATCTTATTTTTGTTAAAAGAAAAAGTTTTAAGAATAAAGTTAAAATAATTCCAAATGATTTAATGAATTTCCATGCTATATTTATTTTTCATATTAATTAGTTATGTTTTGGGGCTGGTCTCATCAATCGGTAAAAATTGTTGTACTTTGCCAATTCTTCCAATTAGTGCTCTTTCACACTTACTGGAATAAAAAATATCCTCCAGCTGCATCCTTTATTTTCGGTGAACTTTACATCTAGCTGTTGTTGACATTTCTACAAGTCTTTCCACCTTTTATCTCATTTGACTGCCCCAAGTGGATGCTTTTGTTCTTCACTACAAAACTGACCACTTTAAAAAAATCTTCAATTATTTTTTTCCGTTTAAAAAGGGGTTCCATCCAAGGGGGATAAAATTATCTTTGGAAATGGTACCAAGGTAATGTTAGTTATGGACTTGCATCTATTATTAAATTAAAGGATATAAAAATAGCATAAGTTTTATACTCTCACTCCAAGACAATACTGGTACATCTCCTCTAAATTCTACTGTCCTAATCCCTAACACGTTAGCGTAATTAATATACAGAGTGGGGTCGAGACAATTAGACGATTAGTATCTTGAAAATTAACACTTTAATTGAAAAGTAAAAATTTACTAGCTAAATAAAAGTAAACATTTTAACTTTTTGAAGATATCACTCATGTGAGCTCCACCGGACGTCAGACAAACCTCCACACGTTGTCCATCAGTTTCCTCAGCATAGATCGTTTAAGTAATAATAATAATATTTAGCACCGCGTCTTACTATCCGTTCGGGTTATACGCTTTAAGTACTAATTACTCTAATGGATTAGGAATTGGGAAAATTGAATTAGAGGAAGTGAAACCGCATTTGCGTGGAGGGAGAGTGGAAAACTATTTAGGAAAAATCACCCCAAGTTCACCCGACCGAGATTCGAACCTTGATCTCCCCGTCCTCAGCAGTCGAGCAGCTCAACACGACTAGCGCGTTAGCCGACTACGCCACCGAGGCGTGTAGATCGTTTAAGTGTTTCCACCTTATCCTATATATGCGTATAGCTCGAACTAGTAGTGCCTAGTAGGGATCAGTGAAAATTAATATTTCACCAAAATTTACCACATCTTTCATCATGAAAATACAACAAACAATAACATCCATCCTCTTTTCTGGTTCTGCATTGAATAGCTGACATTATTTTCAAAACTTAACTTTAAAATCAAATTACTTATAAAGCAGCTAAATCTAGAACATTACTTCTAACACTGATCACTGAGATCTAAAGTCTAGAGATCTATTAATTGGAAAACATAACAAACCCGTAATATAATCGGCAGTATCGCTTGGAATTTAACTTTCAAAGTATTCTAGACTTGTAGTCGATCATTTTAAACTCTTAGCCGCTGTTTGCAATGCACGTCACCATATAGAGAAAATAATAATAATAATAATAATAATAAACAGTGACCACTCCTGAACTAGAATGATTGCAAAAGCAGATAGTTTTTATATAACTTTTTTCTCGCAGTGTGGTTGCTTTTGTAGCCTCGCCTCAACAGAGCGTCAGGCGAAGTGAGGTTGTAAGTCCTACTTGTTGCACGAAACGACCTTTCCTTTCAATCACAGGTGTGTGCGTGCAGTGTAGCCAACACAACACAACGCAACAACAATAATAATAATAATAATAATTTATAAATAACAGAAACAGGAGTCGAATGAAAGGCAGGTCGGACAGTGCCCACTTTTACCAAAAGGGAAACAATATTCTTACACAAACATATCCACCCAAACAATTTGAATAATAAATGGGGTCAGCTTAGCTATCTCTATTTTCTCAGCTCTTTATCCGTCCGATCGCTTTATATCTGTCATTCTATTTAGCTTTGTATTTATCTAGTGTTCTACTTTAGTACTTTTAACCTTCAATTCAATTCTTTGTCAATATTTCTCTGTCCTTATTAACGTCTCTCAGATTCTAATTATCTATTCTCCTCCATTTGTTTTACGTCTTCCACTTTGTGTTTTCCTTTACCTTTATTAGCTGCACCTACTTAATCTTTTAGACTATGTTTTAGATTACTGTGGTTATTTTTCTAAGTTTGTATTTAATGACCTGACCAACCATTAATTCATTTTCTGAAATGAATGCTACTCCCGTGGTAAAAGGATCAACCGTTCAAACAGTTTGTTTTACTTTCACGTAAAACTGTCAACACTCTTAAACAATAAATCATTTACGTTTTAAAAGCTGAGCTTTGCTGTTGTGTCTTTGTGTTTCTCTTTACACTAAACAATTTATAATGGTCAATGCTTTAGTCGTCAAAAAACAAAAACAAATCAAAACACAGTCAAATGTACAGCTATGTTTAAAAATCTTGTTCAAGAGACTTTTCAAATTAGTTTCTTATAGCATCGTGTCTTACTATCCGTTAGGGTTGTACGCCTATGTAAAATTACATTAATTTGTAAGGGGTTAGGAAGGTTGATTTTAGAGAAAGTGTACCCGCATTTGAGTGGACCGGAGAGTGAAAACCAATTAGGGAAAACCACCCTGATTGCCCCCAACTGGGATCGAGCCCTGATCTCCCCGTCTTCAGCAGTATAGTCTATTGTGAGTCTAGTGCCTTAGACCTTGCGGACATCGAAATGGGTTTCCAAATTAGTTAAGATAACCTCGTATAGTCTTTCAATAGATTAGGGTGACCTGGCGGTCTAGGGTTAAGGTGTCAAGAGTTCTGTGCTGGGGGTCCGGGGCTCAATCCTCGGTCCCGGCACAGATTTATCTGATTGCCAAACCCTTCCTTCACCTCTGACAAGACGTATATTAATCACAACTTGTGTATGTGTGGAATGCCAGGCCTCCACCGTGGTTCGGATCCCACGTTAAACTGTAGATCCTCCATTTCATCTCACAATCACCCTACCATTTTCACATTAGCGTAAGTGCGTATAACCCGAACGGGTAGTAAGACACGGTAATAATAGTAATAATTCAGTAGTTTACATTGCGAAAGGAGTTTTAGTAAATATTTGGAATCTTTAATTCTCACATGGATGACTTATTTCAAGCTATGACTTGACGTATGAAATTAGTTTTAGTAGGTGTTTTGTAAGTCAGATACCTTTATTTCAACCAGAATTATCCTAACGTTTCGTTATCGAATCACTTCATAAGATGTATTCTAAACGAGTTTCAGTCTCATCTTGTAGGCTTATATGGTTTATCGATGACGGCATGGCAGGAGTTTGAAACCCGGTAGGGTGCGTTGAGTTATTTTTTCTAAACTGCTTTCCACGCTATCTTCAATCGAATGTGAGTATTTACGCAGCACTTATGCTACCCAGTTCATGCATGAACTGGTTATTTCATGAACTGGGAAGCTCCAGTCTTTATCCAATTTATTAACTGAACGAGTTTTAGCACGGTCCGTGAAATAGACAAATGAACAGGTTTAGTCTTCAAGTTAATTTAACTTTTAATTGTTTTATAATATAAGGTGAGGTTAATTTAAGTTGGGTTGGTTTAAAATAATAACTTAAAACGTATTTCAGTTAAGCTTGTACTATATAGTGCACACTCAGTGGTCACATGGTCTAAAGCGTCACTCTCGCAATACGCTGGAATGCCGAAGACAGGGAGATCAGGGGTCAAATGCGGTCAGATGTACTTTTATATATATATTCGTTTCAGTGAGCGCGTGGTCTAATGCGCTGCTCTCGTGTTGGACTAGACTGCTGAAGACGAAGAGATTGTGGTTTTATCCCAGTCGGGTGCACTGATGGGGATTTTCCTAAATGGTTTTTCCCTCACCCTCCATACAAATGAGGGTACATTTCCTCTAAATTAAGCCTTACTAATCCCTAGCCCATTTATGTAATTGGTGCATAGACGTATAACTTGAACAGGTAGTAAAATGCGGTTTTAAATATTATTATTAGAGGAAGTGAACCCGAATTTTCGTGGAGGGAGAATGGAAAACCATTTATGAAAAACCACCCCCAGTTCACCCGACCGAGTTTCGAACCTCGATCTCCCCGCCCTCAACAGTCGAGCTCAACAACACGACTAGCGCGCTAGCCAACTACGCAACCGAGGCGGGTCGGTGCTAAATAAATGTATATATATATATATATATATAAATAAATTTATATATATATACGTATAACTAAAACAGATAGTGATCAAATAAGTAATAATTGTTTTTATGAAATTGTCGAAAAAAATAATATTCTCAATAAATGTAAGAAAGTGTTTGCAGCCATTAAATCACTCTACGTGTGTGACAGTAGTCGTGTGTTAACGGGGGTTTGAAAGAAAGCACAATAAAGCACACGCCAAACGATTAGTTATAACTTTATTTCTGTTTGCGAGTCGGTGGACAGAAAGACTCAATTGATTCATCATCAGTCACCATCACAGATCGTGACAGAAACCAGAACATACACACAATATACAAAGTTGAGAGGCAAAAGAAAGAGAGTGAAAAAAATAATAGAGAAATGTCGGGCAATAAATCTTACCTTTGCTGTCAACTGTTTTCCCAAATCACCTGTTCTAGCTCCCAACCCACACCTACACACACACAGGTGGTAGGAAGGATCTACGTCATGGTCGGCTGAATTTATTAATATTAGTCTACATCCTTTTTTTAAGGATGTTATTCCTTAAATTCTATGTCATACTAGAACCAATTACCTACCCTAGTGGTTTCCGGCCACTGTGCCGCAGAATTTTGGAAGTGCGCGATATCTTGATATAAATAAACAACTATCCTAACCTTAAGGTTGGGTTTCAGGGGACACGAGAAGAGGTCAGTGTTTTTGCAGTTTTATTGGTCAAATTAAATCAAATATTGTTTCTATACAATTATATAGTTTAATTTTCTTTACACAGTGATTTCAACAGTTATTGATTATCTGTCAAATCACTATGGCATTTTCTAAAAAAGAACCTTTTTAAATAAAGAGCAAAAGTTTTCATGAAATTTCAGGGCACCCATGACAGATATTTAACAACTGTTGAGGTCATCATATGAAGAAAGTTAAACTCTATGTTTGTATAGAAGCAATATTTGAATCATTTTGGGGTGACCTGGTGGTCTAGGGGTAAAGTGTCAGACTTCTATGCTGGCGTCCGGGGTTCAATCCTCGGTCCCGGCAAAGATTTATCTGATTACCAAACCCTTCCTTCACCTCTGACAAGACATCTTGTGAATGTGAGGAATGCCAGGTCTCCAACGTGGTTCGGATTCCACGTTAAACTGTAGGTCCTTCATTTCATCTCACAATCATCCTACCATTGCACATTAGCGTAAGTGCGTATAACCCGAACGGGTAGTAAGACGCGGTGCTAATAATAATGAATAATTTTGGACAAAAAAATTGCTATAGAAAACTAAAAAAAACAACTGACCTTTACTCGCGTTCCAAACACCCCAACCATAAGCAGTCTAATATAAACAGACTCAACCCTATCACCAAAAATCGTGCGTGATATCTGGATTATATTGACTTCTCCAACATCAAATTACTGAACATCCACATGAAATAGACACCAGGATCTACTAATAGAGTCCTGTAATTAGTTCCCTAAATATTTATTGTTAGTGAGAACAGCCTTTATATTAGTCTGGTACTCTGTGGAAGTCCGTGGTTTAAAAGGTTACTTTAAGTAAAAAAAAAAAAGTTTGATCTTTCAAAACAAAGTGCAAGAGCTTTTTTTTTTTAATGCAGACACACTCGTCAAGGCTATACGTTTATTTACACATGAAAGGAATTGAGTAAGGTTGGTTTTGAAACCTGATTGTGTCTTCCAAACAGCGGTTTTCGAGCAGAGCCGGGCCAAGCTGAAATATTTGAACTAAACAGAGCGCTCGCACTGATGGTGCTGAAATCTTGTAACTAGTTTAGATAAGTTTAGATTAGCTTAGGTCACGTGAATTTTTTCCTAAATATCTCCCATTATCTCTGTACTCAAATTCATGTGTCCTTTCTCTTGATCTTATTCATTCCTAACACATTAGTGTAATTAATACACATGCGTATAACCAGAATGGGTAAAAAGACGCGGGGCTAGATATAGGTATCTAAATTAATATTTTGACATCAAAATGAACAAAATTGGTTAATAAATAATTAAACTATGAATACTTTAAGTAATTACAACCCGAATCGAAGCAAATCTGAACACGCGACATTTCATAACTTATTGGAAGATCTAAATATATTAATAAAATCAATATGACTTTCTTTCCGCATTTGTAGCAACAAGATATAATATAATGAAATAAATAATATAATAATAATTATATTCACACCTGTATCTTCTCATAATTGTCCACTAAAATAAACAAAAGTGTTTTTATAACTTCGTTGAAGAACCATACAAAATATTTGATTCAAAATAAAATGGTTTTATTTTGTACACAGATGCTCATAAACACAACCGATCTTATTATTATTATTATTATTAGCACCGCGTCTTACTACCC
The DNA here is from genome assembly GCA_902141375.1 of Timema poppense. NCBI lineage: Eukaryota > Metazoa > Arthropoda > Insecta > Phasmatodea > Timematidae > Timema > Timema poppense. The sequence goes on along the minus strand of CABFOV010000016.1, from coordinate 24,529 downwards.
GTTTGGGTTATACGCACTTACGCTAATGTGTAATGGTAGGGTGATTGTGAGATGAAATGAAGGACCTACAGTTTAACGTGGAATCCGAACCACGGTGGAGGCCTGGCATTCCTCACATTCACAAGATGTCTTGTCAGAGGTGAAGGAAGGGTTTGGTAATCAGATAAATCTGTGCCGGGACCGAGGATTGAACCCCGGCCGCCAGCATAGAAGTTTGACACCTTACCCCTAGACCACCAGGTCACCGACCACAATCGATCTTGGTTTGCATGACGTCTTCAATCACCCTCGTTCCATCTGGTTCGCCATCTTGAGCGCAGCCTTTTAGAAGCTCTCGTTTGTTTTGTAAAGCATTTTTAAGTGAACCGCAGTTTCCACTTTCATAAAAATGAAACATCTAAACGGACATCTTCATAAAATTGTGTTTCAATAATGTAAAAACGCTTAAAAGATAAACATAATTAAAATCGAATGATTCATTGTGAAAGTTCTGATTTGCCAAACGTGACAACAAATCAACATATGGTTTTGGCGAGGGTAGATTTGGTAGTTTTTGCAAACTGCCAGTTACCACCAGCCTTATGGCTGATGGAGTCTTGGTGGGGCCCCCTTAACCCAGTAGGCCTACTCTCCAAACAATCCCTTCAGCACCCAAGGGGTCTCACTATAATCGAAACAACGTTGAAACAACCTTTTAGAAAACAAGGGACATGGTTTAGATTACATCAACAAGAGTTAATTATTATTGTCAGAAATCTGTCGTAATTGAACCCACCCTTCAAAAATGGAAGCATAAGAATACATGGCTATAGCATGAACACTTCAAAGAAAAGTTAATAGCTATTTGAGCTTCAAATCCCTTCGAAATGCTAACTATTTACATCACAAATAAACAATATAATGCTGTTATTGATTCATCCTAGGCCGAGACCTGATGTAAACAAAGCCACGTGGAAAACTATGCTATGATTTGCTAATGAACGTACTTCAATGATGTCCTTTCACTAGATAGTCCCTCTTGTGTTTTGTATTAAACTTGTTTTAAAATAACATTACAAAATTAATATAGCTAGAATTTTGCCTTCATTTGATTTAGAAATTATACTTTATAAGCTTTGCAAGCTAATCGAATACCAACAAACTCAGCGTTAAAGGGAACCCATTGCTGAGTCTGGCCTGAGTTGTGTTAAACATTGGACAGGAAATTTAAAAGGATTAAAGTTGCAAAGACTCATAGTGGCTTACTTTGTAATGGTACCGACTATACTTGTCTGAACCTGTTTAAAATATTGTACTCGTGTTCGACCAATCATGTAGGTCTTTAGCGTAGTGATATGGGAATGGTCGTTTACTTCAGGTCTAAGGTTAGGATGAATCAATAATAAATAGCCATCTTGGTTAAGTTAGTAATAACTATGTATGTTTGTAAAAAAATATTTTAAAAATGATACCTGGACATTAACCCGGGACCTTTGGCTTAAATATTTATTAAAGAATCTAGTTTTCGATACACTTTAAGTACTACCAAAAAAAGTCGTTTTGAATGGAGATATATTTTACTTTCGCCTAAAGGGTTAATTGAAGTTAAGGGGTCAGTCTGTCGTGATTTTCCAAGAACCAAGTTGTAAAAATGTAGCTAGTGGTGAGAACACAGGCAATAAAGCTAATGGAAGCGAGGTCGAGGAGGAGTTCAACTAAAAGGTGACGATGCCTTCTCCCTCCCAATTCTAGGTCGTCTCAGGTTTACCTGTCTTCTCAGGGACTCTCACTTTATCCCCCTCGTTTGTCTGCAATCACCCGACACTTCTACCCTCTCCCCCCTCTCGCCCCTTGTTGCTCCAATTACTCCCCTCATTTGTGACCTCCTGAGACACCCCGGTCAAAAAACTACGTCTAGAAGCGCACAGCGTTTCTACATTACAATATCTAGAGGTAATACCTTATCTGATTTTAGACATATTCATACGTCAAGTCATTTGATCTACAGCCATCACTTATGATAGATATTAATAATATCTATAAAATATTAATTATTATTATTATTATTAGCACCGCATCTTACTACCCGTTCGGGTTGTACGCACTTACGCGTAATGTGTAATGGTAGGGTGATTGTGAGATGAAATGAAGGACCTACAGTTTAACATGGAATCCGAACCACGGTGGAGGCCTGTAATCTGTGCCGGGACCGAGGATTGAACCCCGGCCGCCAGCATAAAAGTCTGACACCTTACCCCTAGACCGCCAGGTCACCCAAAATATTAATAATAATACAGTAAAATGTAAATAGGTTTCACCCATTCTTATGGTCAAATCGTCTAAGGCATTACTCTCGCAATAGGTTGGACTGAAGCATACGGGGAGATGAAGGTTCGAATCCCGTTGTGGTTGACTGATGTTAATTTTTTCTTCAGTGATTTTACACACTTTCTCCAAACAGATGACAGTGCACTTGATCTAAATTCAACCTTTCTCATCCCTGACATATTAGCCTAATTACAAGTAGTACATATATATATATACATGCATATAACACGAACGGGTGGTAAGATACGAATTTTTTTCTCTAAGAGATCCTTTTAATCAAAATTGAAATGTGTGTTCAAAATATATATGTGAGATTAAAAATTGTTTCTTCGATTTATTTATTTTCCAGTAAAATTGTTCATCCCTTGAGCCTAAGTGGAACGAGTACGATAAAGATATTAGCGAGTTTGTAAGTTTAAACTTCAGTGTAATTCATCCTAAGAACGTCAACACCAGACATATAATAAAAGTATTTCCTGTTCTACTCGCACACTTACCGACTACAGCTCTTTGTGGTTGAATGTTTAACTAACGTTGGGGTTTCTCGGTCTGTTGTATGTGTGTATTCCTCGTACTACTATCTGTTTGGCATATCCTCGTATGTACAGTAATGAGCTAGGTATGAGGAAGATAGAGTTTAGAGGAAATATACACGAATTTGTATAAAGGTAGAGTGAGAAACTATTTAGAAAAAACCAACATCAGTACATCCGACCTATATTAGAAATCCGATATCCCAATAACCAGCTAACCAAGCTAAGTGATCTTACGATCTTGACCTTCAGACGACGTGACCCCTGATATGGCTATGAAGAAACTTAAGAGCCATTTTAGTGCTAGCCAACTATTTTAACTATTTTTATCCGCCTTGGTTGGAGCGTGGCATAACACTCTACTCTCACAAAGTCCAGAATGACGATGAAGGGGGGATCGAGGTTTGAATCTCGTTCGGGTGTACTGAGGTTTTATCCGAAATCGTTTTCCACCCTCCCTCCACGCAAATGTTGATACACTTTCTCTAATTATAGCCTCTCTAATCCCTAAAATCATGAGCGTAGTTGATACATAAGCGAATTACTTGAACGGGTAGTAAGACATGGTGCTAAAGACAATTTTTTTAAATAATTTGTTATGTAAGACTATACAAATTTAAATAAACTGGCAACTCTTAATGGTGTGTGATAATATTTTAACTAAAATTAAAAGTAAATACCGTTTGAACAAAACAGTAGAATACAAATAAAATTACTGAGACCAGAATTCTTTAAGGAATGTTGGGGTATTTATAATATATTATGTTTTTGTTTTAAAGTCATTAAAAAAAGTATTAATTTCAAATAATGTCCATCAATAGTTTTTTTAAATCCATTTTAATTTTTTTCCTGCAAAATAAAATGCTAGCATGATATATATATATATATATATATATATATATATATAT
>CABFOV010000016.1:0-16484 GCA_902141375.1 Timema poppense | reverse complement strand
GGAAGAGATATCAACTAATACTTTTAAACAATTTCACCCCTACCTCATCAGTGAATATAATACGGGTAAATTCTGAATTTGGATACGGACGATATTATACAGATAATGTTGAAATTGTCCAAAATACGTGGTCTATGAGCAATGAGAGGTGTTTAAATAAGGTTTTTCGAAGTTTATCCGGTTAATATTGATATTATCCACCCACACTTGACTAATGTCAACATTTTAGGGTTGAGGTAAGGTTATGCTAGGCTAGGTTATATTAGTGAGTTTAGGCTATGTTTGGTTAGTTTAGGTTAGTGTAGAAAAAAAGAAAATGATTCATTTCAAATGTTACCGTATTGCTACGATTCAATTTCAGAGATCAAAATGTTGTTCTAAAATATAATCCGTATTACACGTTATTAGTTTTACATATAATATTCCACGTTATCCAAGTCTTGGTGGCTAATGTCAAAAATGAGATAACTTACTTTCTATTTCTGACTTTATCCGCTGTATGTGGATAATGTCGATTTCTCCCAGTTAATCTCCACACTATACAAATTTCGCACATAACATATATATGTGGATAGTCCGGACGGGTAGTAAGGCACTAAGAGCACTAGGAAAAAATAAAACACGTTTTCTCTAAATGCAACTGTATATAAATCTCGTGATTCTTCATCGTGATATAATGGGTGACCTGGTGGTCTAGGGGTAAGGTGTCAGACTTCTGTATTGGGGGTCCAGGGTTCAATATTCGGTCCCGACACAGATTTATCTGATTACCAAACTCTTCCTTCACCTCTGACAAGACGTGTATTAATCACAACTTGTGAGTGAGGGGAATGCCAGGCCTCCACCGTGGTTCGGATTCCACGTTAAACTGTAGGTTCTCCATTTCATCTCATAATCATTCTTACCATTACACATTAGCTTAAGTGCGTATAACCCGAACGGGTAGTAAGACTCGGTGCTAATAATAATAATAATAATAATAATTCATGGTGGTATCAACCTAACGTCACGGTCCCAGGCTGCTGTCATATTACCCGGCGTGCACTATACGTACAATTGTTGAACTCTTAATAACATACTAGCTCGTGTGTTTCCGTCGCTACCTCATAAGTGTATCCAGAACTGCCAACTCATCTCTTGTGCACAGTGAGTTTAAAAAAAATCCCACCGTGACATTTGATCTTTTTCTGTTCATTACGTTACATAAGTCTGAATAAAGTGTTATTCCACTGATTAATGAAAGGACTAACATTTCAATGTTATGTGTAGATTAAGAGTCAGTTAGATATCGCTGTATATAAAAAGTGTAAATAGGACAAGGGCACATACGACTTTATTAATTATGTAAAAACACGTTTAAAAAAATATATTCTTAAATTATTTTGAAGAAACCTTTAAAATATTATAAAAAATGAGAATAAAAATCAAGGGAAAAAAAGTAGGTGATCTTTTAAATATATTCCTTAGATAAGAGTTTTTTTAAACCGCGTCTTACTACTGGTTCGGGCTTAACGCAAATTAACTATTTAGGATTTTAGGTGAATGTTCTAAAGGATGAGTGAAGTTGAATTTAGAGAAAGTACACCCGCATTTGCGAGGAAGGAGAGTGTAAACCCCTTAGGAAAATCCACCCTCAGTGCACTAGTCCAGAATTCGAGCCCCAATATCCAGCAGTTGAGTCTATTGTGAGAGTGACGCCTTAGACCATTCGGCCACCTAAGTGAGTTAAACGCGTGTAAATATTTTATAACTTTTTAATATGTCATTAACAATGTTTCAGAAACATATCCAAACTTGAATATTAATGAACATCTATGATATTAGAAGCTGTGGGGTTGTACTTGATCTTCGTTGACGGAGAGGTCAGGGTTTAAATTCTAGCTGCGTCAGATGCAAATGGACGTTCCAAAATAGTTTATCTTTTTGCATTCATGCAAATGCGGGTGTATTTACTCTAAATTCTACATGCTTCATACGTACACCGTAAGTGTAGTTAAATGAGTAGGTCTAGTGACCCGAACGAGTGAGTTGTGGAGAAGATATTGACAGGTATAATAATAATAATAATAATAATAATAATAATAATAATAATAATAATAATGCAACATTTCGCTGGCCACGTGGTTTAAGGTACTACTTTTTTTTTTAGCACCGTATCTTATTAACCGTTCGGGTTATAAGCCTATGTACTAATACTTATACTAATGGGTTAGGGATTAGGAAGGCTCAATTTAGAGGGAATGTACCCGCTTTTGAGTAGAGGGAGAGTAGATAACCATTTAGCAAAAACCACCCCCAGTGCACCCGACCGGGATTGAACCATTATCTCCCAATCTCCGGCAGTCTAGTCCAACACGATAGTAGCGCGTTAAATCACGTGGCCACCAAAGCGGATTCTAAGGTGCTACTCTCGCAATAGGCCTGACTGCTGATGACAGGGAGGTCGAGGTTATAATCTCGGTCAGGTGTAGGCCTATTAGGGGGAGGTTTTTTTCTTCCTAAATATTCTTCCACTCTCCCTTAATGCAAATGTGGGTAAACCTCACCTAAATGTAACCTTCCCAATCCCTAAAAGAAATTATCGTAGCTGGTACATAAGCATGTAACCCGAACGGTTATTATTAAGACGCGGCACTAAAAGAATAATAACTAACGAGCAATTTGGGAATATCTCTATTAGGGCCTACTAAACAAATGTGTTATGGAATATCTTGCTTAGAGATAAGGTTTAATAATTCAGTATGCTTGTGCACTAATTGGCACTGTTTGAAATGTCAAGCTAACTGGATTATTTCTAAAACAAAATACCTTATGTTTTATATTTTATCATGTTCATAGTATTTATAACTAAATGTACGTCCACCATTCTGTATACAACTTTTTTCTTGATGTTGTATTTTCATTGTACTTGTATATGTAAATTACTTGCATGATAATCTCTGGGAACAACATTGTACTATAGAACATTCTCTGGATTCGATATGGATATATTATAATAATTATTAGTAACATTATCTTGTGGGATTTAAAGGGGCACTAACCCAAAGGCTATTTGTATAAACATTTCTAGATACATAAACTAAGTTGATACTTTATACATTAAAATGCGTCAAAATTACTCCTTTATTCATAAGAACTACTTTGATTTAAAAACAACACTTTTTTTTTTAACTGACCAATAAATTTTAAAAGTAACAATACTTGTATGCATGTTTTTAAAAACATTTCTATAAGACCACTTAATATAATCGATTATTATGTAAACATTTTATATTTATTATAAATTAAATGTATAATAATTTATATTCGATCCATGTAAAGAATATCGCTTTAAATATATATTCAAACAAAAAATAGACACATTTATAATTATATATATTCCATATATTTTATATATTACTCAATATATTATATGTAATATGCCTTTATATATTATATATAATAGTATATATAAAATAAATATATATAAAAATCATCCTTACTACTATTATAGTACCACATCCTACTTACTAAATGTTCAGGTTAAGCGCCTGTGTAGGCCCTACTAATTATACTAATGTCTTAGTGATTAGGAAGGCTTAATTGAGAGGAAATTCACCCGCACTAGCGTGGAGGGAAAGTGGAAAACCATTTAGGGGGAAAAAATCTCAGTGCACCCTACCGGGATCGAATCTCTATCTTTGGCAGTCTAGTCCAAAACAAGATTAGCGCGTTAGGCCACGTGGCCACCGAAGTGGGTCAATACTTCCTACTAAAGTTTGTTATAGTAAAATGATCGAAATAAAAAAATGAAGTGTTTTTTTTTCTTAAAAAGTTCAACGCCAAAGCCCCCAAACATGTCGGAGATGTAATATACATACTATTATTATTATTATTTGTGTTATTAATATCGAAATTATTGCTTTGTTCTTTTTACGGGGGGTGGAAGAAACTTTCAACTAAGTAATGACCCTGATGTGAGAAATGAGACGGTTCTTGAAACATTTTCACGATTACAATAATGTATCTATGTGATAGAGTAAATAATAGACTTGGTTCCGTTGTAGTCCGGAAATAAAGGCTTGTGTCGGTCTTACATTGATAGAAGCAAAATGTGGAATAAAAATGATTGTATTATTCATAACATGAGAACAAAACGTGCCGTGCCATGCGACTTTTTTTTTTCTCTACATAAAACATCGATTCCGCCATATTTTTTTATCTCCACCCTATCGGTGTCGATATCACAACTTCCTTGATGATAGGGTTCACCCTATTTAGAGACGATAAAAAAAATAAAGAAAGTAGAACTTTACCAAAATGATAATGGTAAAAACAGGAGTAGCATTAATTTTTAAATAGTGTGTAAGAGTGAAAGAGATATTTTTATTGGTGTAATTTTACAGTTTTGGTGTGGATAAATATTCTTTGTCTCTAATAAAAAAAAATTGATAATTATTTGGAGCTTAAATATTTGTCAAAAGATTATCGTCAATGTGGAAATAGTTCAATTGATGGTAATTATTATCATCGTTACGAATGATAGACGTTCTCATGGGTATATTTTTAAACGTATTAAATAAATCCATCACATAACTTCTAGACTCGGGTTTGATTCCCGCCCCTAGGTGTAATTAATTAATCTTATTTAATGCGTAAAAATAATAATTATTAAAATGGGTACCATGCTTAAAATAATTCAGAGTGAATTTTGTTTTTTAACTACTGTAGTAAAATCTACATTAATATTATTATTATTATTATTATTATTAGCATCACGTCTTACTACCCCTTCGGGTTATACGTACTTACTCTAATGTGTAATGGTAGGGTGATTGTGAGATGAAATGGAGGACCTACGGTTTAACGTGAGATCCGAACCACGGTGGAGGCCTGGCATTCCCCACATTCACAAGATGTCTTGTAAGAAGTGAAGGAAGGGTTTGGTAATCAGACAAATCTGTGCCGGGACAGAGGATTGAGCCCCGGACACCCAGCACAGAAGTCCGACACCTTACCCCTAGATCACCAGGTCACCTCTATATTTATAAACTTCGACAAATGTATTTAAGTTAATGAATTGTTGGTGTATTACAGATCCAAGTAAGTAAAATATATAATAAACGGTAACATGATGAAATGCATTTAGTAATCTACTATAAAGGATAACTGTGTTTCCCTTTGAAGGATGATTAACTTATTCCAAGTGAGTGTGGAGTAAAAGTTGGCACTTTCGTTGCCCGCGTGACATCGTGTCTGCTTATTTTTACATTATTTTGTGTAAAAATGAGTAAAAACTCTAATAGGCAATATTTTTACGATCTGGTGTGGAGCGATACGAGCTGAGGAGATACACCATAGCGTGCGTTTAATTTATTTAACAGAATAATCTATGTGATACGTGAATAAAGCTACGCCCAAAAATTACACAGGTATTCATTATTTGCTACAGAATAAATGTTTTAGCTACACCACCTCTTATTACTCGTTAGGACTATCCTCATATTTACACTAATGGAATAAGAAATATAAAGTTATAATTTAGAGTAAATGTGCTCCCATTTGAATGAAGGAGGAGTGGTTAAGGCAATTGGCCCTTTTCATTTGGCGTGGAAATGCAGATACATACGAACAAACTGTTATCTTCAAGAATGTTTATTGTTTTACAATTTTCTTTTCGGAAACGGTTTGTTCAAGAATAGGAGCATTTTGATTAAGTTATACATTTTATTTACACACTTCCTCTATAATTTTAACAGTGATCAAATATCGATAGAATTAACACTTTTCAATAAAAAAACTGCGAGCATTATAACAAAAATTAAGAAAATGTAGCAATTAATAAACATCGATAAATTATCTTAGTAGAGGTGTTGAAAATATTAACATAAAAATGTCATTCATTCTCGAGAAAACTGATATTTCCAAACGTATGATTTTTCCGCAAGACCTGTCCGGTAGCTAGCACCATCTACGTTTTCCGTGACCCATCTGCTCTTGTTGGTGCGGAAGGATACTTTGGTCGGTTGTGAGGCCACGCCACGCGTTTCACCTTCCCGCCCACCATCCCACAAAATTGGTTTAAGACTTGCACTCGACAGGTCCAAGGGCCTTAACCGTTTGAAGAAAAATAATAATATCAGTCCTTTAAGATTCGAAACACGACCTCCACTTTATGCTAAACCAGAATAGATGAGCTTGACGTTTAGTTGACGTGTCCACAGAAGCAGATAGTTTGGTTAAGATCCATTATACACGCGTAATCATTCTTTGTTAAAACATCATTTGGCAAAATAACCAATTTAATAATTCGCCAGATGTTTTCTATTATTTCATTTGTATTATATTAGGGGCTGATAACCTTTTTGTTGATGTGTCTGATACGCTCAAAAGAATAAATCATTAAACCGCTTCGGTGGCCGCATGATCCAAGACGCTACTCTTGCAGCAGACTAGACTGCCGAGTACAGGGAGATCGAGGTTCGAATCTAGGTCAGGTGTCCTGAGGATGGTTTTTTCCAAAAGGGTTTTTCATTCTTCCTCCACGCAATTGCTGGTATACTTCCTCTAAATATAACCTTCCTAAATTCTAATTCCTGAAACCGTTAGCATATTTAGTACGAGTACATAAATGTATAATCCAAACGGGTAGTAAGATGTGGCGAAAAAAAAATCACTACTTAATTTATACTCTTTAAGTGTATAATTTAAATAGCTTGATAGTACTAAACAAAAGTAAGCTTATTAATTGATCAACAAGATTTATTTTTCGACGTTTTGAAAGTTTATTTTTGCTCTAGTGTATTTAATAATTTAATAATTTGTGTGTAAGCACATGTATAACAACGATTTATACTTAAGTCATTAACAAATAATTTATTTAGTTATACAAAACATACATTTGTGTACAAACCATTTTCATGTAGGCTATCTAACTTGGTTTGAAATAAGATAATTTTGAAATACGATTTGACAAAATAAAAATATTTGGAGTGTTTTTTTTTACACAGCTAAATCGACTTCAAAACTTGTGAATCGAATTTTAAGCTTGAAGATAAATACTGTTTTATAATTCAAATGACTAAACAATTTAAAAAAATAAACCTTATCTTATCTTTGAAATGATTAGTTGTACACGCATAGTTAATAGAAACGCTTAACGTAAAGTCACCCAATAATAATGGTGAAAATAAAATAAAAGTGCTTATAGAAATTAAACGATCGTTATGTAGTTAGTAAATTCAAGTAGAGTTATATTCTGATAAGAATCGAAGTAAATACAAAATTATATAGGTAAATTCATTGTGATTTGTGACATATAGAAGTGTGCTTACGTACAGTATATCTATCATAAAGACTTTGGACAACTGCACAAGACAAGACATCTTGTGAATGTGGGGAATGCCAGGCCTCCACCGTGGTTCGGATTCCACGTTAAACTGTAGGTCCTTCATTTCATCTCACAATCACCCTACTATTACACATTAGCGTTAGTGCGTATAACACGAACGGGTAGTAAGACGCGGTGCTAATAATAATAATAATAATAATAATAATAATAATAATAATAATAACTGCACAAGATAAACTTCTATTAATTTTTTCATCACTTCAAATTAAATCAAAATTAATTGATATGTATAACGCTATCAGCTCTTTAAGAATAATTCCACCATTCCCTCTTTCTAACGAGTTGGCTAATTTATCGTTTAGTTTCATATATTCCTGTATATACAATCACAGTTTACTGTAGATATGTTTAAAATGGCAGCGAATTGTTATGTAACATTTTCTCCTTTCATGACCCAAATTTTAAACAAGGGAAATTAAAGGAATACTTAACTGATTAAATTTTTTTTTAAAAAAGCTTAATTTTAACATTACGAAAGAAAAGTGACCGTTTGGACTAAACCTAGCGTTTTCTTCTCACGCTAAAATATTGCTAATTATTCTGATAATAGTTTACCTTCATAACTTGCGGTGTAATTATTATATTCTTTCATTTATTTTTAATGCTCCCTATCTCATGAGTCATTGACCTAATTTCAAATAAATATGGTTTGTATTTATCATGGTAACTTTTTAAAGTCCTAAGTCAGCTAACTTAATCTCATCTTAAAAAGAGCAGTCTAATTAAACGCTTAGACGCATTGAATAATTTCATAAATATGACATACTCATGAGTTGGTTTGATCATTTAAAATAAAGTAAATGTCAACAAATCCTTTCATAAATTAAAACCTTATATTTAAAATTTTATAAAAAAAATATTTGTAAAGATAACATTTTGTGAAATGTGGCCGATATCAGATCAAAATGAATGTTTATAAACATAGATCTAGTCTTCCTCAAACATAAGTTCTTCATAATAGGGTTACGACAATTTTTTTTAATACAAAAAACTATTTGTTTAGTAATTTTAAACCTTCTAAATAACCATTCCCACAATAAATACCACAGTGTGTGTGAGGATATGATATACTAAGTAGGGAGTACCCTTAAGAGTCCGTCGCAACACACATATAGAGCGTAGCTAAGGTATATTAAGATTACTCTGATTAAAAAGAATAAGTGAATAATTTACAATAATATAAGAGGGATCAAATACTGAGAAATTTGCTATAATTTAAAGTATAGGACGAGCTATTTTTAAAACTATTTTTACTTAGTGCATTGCTATCAATTTCATAGAGATAGGCAAATAAGCTTAGATGTATTACAATAAATAGGATAATAATAAAAACGACCAATGACATTAATATCCAACCGGAGCTCTTTGTGAAATGTTAGCTCGAACCAAGAGTCGTAACATACTAAGGTTTTTTTAGTAATCTCAAATAAAAAAAAAGAGTAGAAGTCAAACAAGTGAAACAAATTTAATATTATTTAATGATACAAAATTAAAATTTACCTATATAAAGATTTTTTAAAAAACTAAAACTAACAAAAATGTTGCTGTTTTCAAGTGAAGAATTCAATACAACAAATTTCGATGAATTTCTATTTCGACCATGAACTTGTATCTGATATCCAGGTTAATTTATCATGAAATTGACTCTTAATTAGTCCTAAAATTGACCTTATTGGTTCTTCTTGTGGGATGTAGGCCTAATGAATTTACAGACAGATTTTTAAAAATAGAATTGTAAGATGGGGTATACGTTTCTCATCTTCATATGTAATCGCCAAATATTGTATCCTTTCAAAATAGAGCTCTGCACGTCCGACACAAAATACGGTAGTAGACACTTTTACAAAAGGATTAATAGGCTCCTTGCGAGATAGTTATTCTAATCAATTAAAACAGATAAAGATATAGTAAAGTTTTTAATAGGTGGCGAAGAGCTGTCTATTCTATCCCCTATTTATTTATTTTTATTTGGGGAATTTAACGTCTAAAATCTGTATCAATTGATTATATCCTCACACGACTTGCAAACCAGCTTAATTTTAGAAAATACACCACACGCAGTCTCTGAACCTTCAATTAATGACCGTGAAAGGTTTTTCGGCCATGTCGGTAATCTAACCCAGAACCATTAGTATAGCAAACAAACAAGATATTGTGTGAGCCAAAGAGTCATATCTATGTTTCATTGACTGCACGAGCCAGATAATTGTTTTTCTTCAAGTCAGGTCTGTCGTGTAGGCAGTGAATTATTGGCTATGAGGTGCATGATGTGTCGAAAACTACAACTATATTTTAGGTTTACAGTTACTTACCTTTTAAACATTTATACAGAACATATTTTATATGATAAAATGCTGAGAAAAAAAGAAACTTCGGGACACGAAGAGTCAGTGGCCTCGCAATAAGGTCTATTATATTATCCCCCAAGTGTATTTATGCCATGACATCAAAAAGTAAACACAATTACCAGTAGGTGAACCAAATGGCCGGTGTATTTATCAAGCGACATCTTTAAGTGAAATAATATGTACGATTCTAGAGAATGACACAGAACTAAAATAAATATGTTTTACTCAAAAATTACAGTTAATTTAAAGAAGTAAATATTTGTACTTGAATATGTTGTTACTTAGTAGCTTAGGGGCAGTTTATGGAGCAATTACCTTGTATCAGTGGTCGGTTATCTACACACATAATGTCGATGAGGTCATAAGATAGTATGTATGTATTCTCTCATTGTATGACACTAGTTTTTAATGAAATGTGTAACTTTAAAAGTAAATCCATTACAATAATGCCATAGTGTGCTAAAATAATGTGTAAGTTGTCACAAAAAAATAATGATATATCTTTAGTTACTCGACCATTTATTGGCACATGTCTGCCAGTTTTAAAAGTCTAAAGATATATTTCAATAAGGTTATACACACAAAAGGAGGTTTTCAGCAGCTGTCACCCTTAACAGAGGGTGTCAATTTTGACAGATATTAGATAATAAAATAACATTTTGCCAATGTTTGTACTATGTATTTATTTTGTGTTTATTTTTAATGTGTTCAGATAACTATATCATGGTCTAGTTTTCAAAGTGAAAATGTATATGACAGCATTTTAATCTCTCCTTTAATAAGAAAAGTAAGAATTACTTTTTCGGCCTGTATGGAAATAAAACCAAAGGGTTAAAATACTATTTTTCTCAAGCCCGAATATGTAATATTCTTTCAAAATTTGGATTTAAATTTGAATCCTAAATTTTTTTTAAAATACACTATTTTAATAAGAATGCGAATGTTGAAAATTAAATAAGAAAAAAAGGAAACGTCACTTTATTTAAAAAATGAGCATCGTGCACGAATCGATTCAGGCAAACAGAAGTATGTTTGACGACATAAAATTATTGATATATGTTTTTATTTGTCGTACTTATCAAGTTATAAAGGGCAAAGAGGACAGTTTTGAAGGGAACTATTTATTTCCATACGGTAGTGTACTTATTTTATGAGTTTTGTCTTTTATTTTATAGCTAAAATAAATATAAATGTTCTTTTTCCCGGTTATACAAGTTTGTAATCTCAAATATTGTGATTTTAAGTTAAGATGTCCAAATTTTGACCAAATATATTTATTACAGTTCTTTCTAATTTCAAATCTCGTGAACATTAGGATTCGATAATTCGAGCGTCTCACCTCTTAATTAGCTTTTTACTGAAGGTCGGGGTTAAAACCACTGTTTAGTGCACTGTGAGAAACCTATAATTTTCTTATTAAGATTATACTTTTATTTGAAATAACCCCTCATCCTGTTCCCATGGATTATTTAGTAAAAGTTGCTACTATCTACACGATGGACATAATATAAAACTTATTAAGTGTTTCGGTGTTTCAGGAATATGTTGGATGTTTTTAAAATAGTTATTAGGATGTAGATATTAATCAACTACTATAATTTAATAAATTACTTTTCTTTTTAAGAATGACTGTAACTTAGAGCCCAATTTTCTTAGGAATAGCCATTAAAAAGACCTTTTCTACTACAAAATTCTACTATATATAAGGAAACTGATAGCAAATAAGGCCTTGTAGATTGCTATTTGTAAAAATTTAAAAAAATTAGCTATAGATACAAGGTTTTAAAAAACTCCTAATATCAAATCAACGTCGACAATATATCATTTTTATATGAGATTTGGTTGAAACGATTTTGATCATAGTCCACTTTGCAAAAGAAACACTACTTTTAAAAATAAGGTTAGCTCAAAATTACGTTTTAACACTAGTACATTACTATTTGTTGGTTTGAATTAAATTTCTCTAGAAAAAAGACCCTCCCACACGTGTTGTTTACTAACGTTGGTTTTATAAGCATTTTATTTTATTCTAAGAGACAGGCTTTCTTTCAAGACAAACCAATTGCATAAGTCATTCATTTCTAAGACACGACACTGAACACTTTACAAAATGACTATAATTAATATCGTTGTTGTTATTAGTGAGTAAAGTATATAGTACCACCACTTCGACGCTACCTAAGGCAGATTAGGACTGTCGCAATAACTTCTGTGTGTGTGTGTTTTTTCGTTACACAATAGTTTTTTTATTTTAACCTCGCAATAGTACACGAGTAACTCACGTCTGTTCTGTGGATGTTATATTGAATGGTAAACTACGTTTACAAGTGTCTTTTTTCTTCACTAGGGTCGGGACTGTCACACAAATACAGGGTGTTTCACAATGTATCACATTGCTGTTTATTTTTTATTGAGAAGTCTCCATTAACATAGGGAAATATGGCCGGTTGCAAGTCACTAATCGTTAAATTAGGATGTAAGTCACCAATAGTTAAATTATGATGTAGGTCACCAATAATTAAAGTGGGATGAAAATAGCTTTAAACACGGGCGTCATTGGGGGAGGGGGGTGATACACGTCCTATCTAAAAAAATCTGTTTAAATGGGGTGCTTTTTAGTAATTTAAAAAGAAAATAATAACTTGTTTTATTCAGGAAAATGAGAATCTACAATTTGAAGCAACCTATAAATGATTTGTATATAACTTATATAAATAATGTAGTTATTATATTATCCATGTTGTTAGTTTGTTAGGAACTATATTTTTGTTTGTTTGTTGGTTTTAAGAGAAAATTGGTTTGTTCTGTCCCGCTCAATAATTAAGAGTATGACTTTAAGATATCATGCTCTCAACTTAACTCGCTATGGCTTACAACTAGCATTATATTATAATGGTGACAAACATCGGATCTTAAATCGCTGTGATTTACAACTAGCAATAGGCTTATAATAAAATGGGTACAACCATCTCATCTTAGCTAGTTGTAACTTACAACTAGCATTATATCGCGGTGACAACCATCCGATATCAAACTATTCCGTTTTAAAAAATAACATCATTATAAAAAAAAGATTAATGGACTTAATGTGACAAATAAATACTGTAAGAAGACAGTGAATGAAACTGACAGTATTTGAAGTACGAACCGACTTTGCATGAGCTAAACAAAATGAAACTAATATACAAAGTATTAAATGTGTTTGAAGAAGACGCCTGTGAGCTAGGTAAGGAAAGTGATTAAAAAGAAAATGAAATTTGTGTTTCTTCATGTTGCTGTTTCATAATAATCATAGCTTATAACATCAACAACAACCACACCACATCATTTCGTGAAGGCGCGGTTTCATTTTACATTATATTACAACCAACTTTTTCTAGGAGGAATCTACAGAGACCAATTTTGGTAGGAAGGGCTCTTTATAAGACAGCTAGAAAGGTTATTAGACCTACTTTCACGTATTCATACGTCAAGTCATGTGATACGCAGCTATAGCTTTTGATATATTTATTTTCAATTCCTAGAAAATAACACAGTATAGAAAAACATTGCCAATGTTGAACAAAAAATATGTTAGTATTTTCTAAAAAGGTATTCGTGTGAAAATTGGTTTACACAAAATACTTTTATTTTTACAGACTTTTCTCACGTTCATTATATTTAACCAAATATTTTTCTTTTGCTATGTGTGGTGGTTAGTTTATAAATAATAATAATACTAATGATATAAAGTAACCATAGATTTTAGAACTAACATTTAATTGCATTCTGTATTAGATTTAGAGACTGCAATTTGTATTTATTTTTTCTTAATTATTTATATTATCGTTATCAAGGTTAAACCAAACCATTAGTCTGATGGCTGTAAGGGGAGTACTATTATTCAAATATTCTCGTAAAATACTCAAAATATTTGAAAGAACACATTTCTAATACTCGCCTCTCAAATTAATGTGTTCTTGAACACTTCACAACTTTTTAACACCGCGTGTTACTACCTGATTGGTTTATACGCCTGTGTACGAACTACGCTAATGATTTTAGGGATCAAGAAGGCTATATTTATAGGAGGTGTACATGCATTTGCGTTTAGGTAAAATGGAAAACAGTTTTGGAATAACCACCCAGACTACACCCGACCGAGATTCGAAACTAGATCTCCCCATGATTGTCAGTCCATTCTACAGCGAAGTTGGTGCCTTAGACCATAACTCAAATAGACTATGGGCGAATAAAAACCATGGTTCGGTTATACAAAAAAAACACCTAAAATTAATATATAGTTTCTTTCGGTTGATTGATATAACCAAATATTAAATTAATTGTTAGCACAATAAAATAATAAAATCTATCCATGAGGCGTAAAAAAAGATAAAAACTAGTGAAGTTAAATACATTATAAGCAGGTACGCATTTAATATTTTACGTCAATTATGTACACATCATTTTAAATAAATGGTTGTGAGTTTTTAATATTTCAAACCTTTTTCAAAAAACAAATTTTACCAATAACTTCCTGAAACTAAATGAGAAAAATGATGAAAACAATTAGCATGTTCTCAATCCAACAATCCTCAGGAAACAACGAGAAATCCTTTGTAAGAGTCTTTACTAAAGGTGATTGTGAACATAGGGACGTGAAGTATATGAAATACACTTCATTCAGTCCCTTCCCTGGCTAATAATTCTTGGTGTGGTGTTTTATGAAGGGTCACGTTCAATGAGTATCACATTCTCCCATCCCTTGTGGAGACACCCGAGTATTCGCCCCTATTAATTAGAGGCGAGGAGGGCAACTCCCTGGACTCCCATAACTAGCTACTGTTACAATTATTATTACTCGCCCTCTTACCGCCATATGTGTGAGGGGCGAACGGGCAGGGCCTTACCCTAACTCTCCAGTTCAGAGACAAGCATGTTAGGTCTTTGGAATACAAGTTGTACAGAGTTTGAGAAATGTAGTTTGGATCCGTCCTAATCTGACGTTGAGAAAGATTAGGTCATCCTAGGATATGTACCCTAGTCTTTAGACAATGTCTGGTTTAGTCACGTTTGGTTGTGTTTATTAAAGCCGAAACAATCTTGCAGCACTTTAGGTTAGATCGTGCTGAGTCCTGGGAGCCAGCAGAATATAAGGATATATCTTTAACAACCCTGGTAGCCAGCCAGATATGAGGACATATCTTCAACACTCCTGGGAACCTGACAGATATGAGTATATATAACAATCCTAGGAACCTGACAGACATGAGTATAAATCCTTATCAATCCTAAGAACCTGACAGATATGAGTATATATCTTTAACAATCCTAGGAACCAGACAGATATGAATATATATATTTAAAAACCCTGGTAACCAGCCAGATATGAGTATATATATTTAACAATCCTGGGAACCTGACAGATATGAGGATATATATTTAACAATCCTGGGAACCTGACAGATATGAGGACATATATTTACCAATCCTGGGAACCTGACAGATATTGAGGACATATCTTTACCAATCCTGGGAACCTGACAGATATGAGGACATATCTTTACCAATCCTGGGAACCTGACAGATATGGGGATATATCTTTATCAATCCTTGGAACCTGACAGATATGAGGATATATCTTTATCAATCCTTGGAACCTGACAGATATGGGGATATATCTTTACCATTTCCTGGGAACCTGACAGATATGAGGACATATCTTTACCAATCCTGGGAACCTGACAGATATGAGGACATCTTTACCGAACCTAACAGATATGGGGATATATCTTTATCAATCCTAGGAACCTGACAGATATGAGGATATATCTTTATCGATCCTGGGAACCTGACAGATATGAGGACATAACTTTCTGAACCCTGGGGGCCTGCTAGATATACAGTTAGATCTGGCCGAGTTTCTGAAGCCTTAGAGATATGAGGATACGTGTGGGAACGCGGACTATATTCCAGGTTCATCTAGTCGGGTTCACCGATCACTGGAAGGTCGGGTTTAAAATCCAGTTCGAGTGAACTGAAGGTGATTTCATCCTAAATAACTCCCCACTCCCCATTTAAAGATGTTCTAAAATCCTCCATTCCTCTTCCTTACCCCATTTGCATAGTTTTTTGTATTAGATAATTAACGTGTATATTTTTAAAGTGACTGATTGCAACAGCACACGACTTATAAACTAACTTAAATCTATAACAGACACCACAACACCCAATTCATAACCCTCCTATCATTGTGAAATGGGTAACCCTCATTTCACCGATGATACATTATTGGCCATAACAAGAATAGAACTGCGCACCCTTAACTTAGTAGGCAGACACGCTACCGACTGATCCAAGATTCTAGGCTTAGAGTAAGTTTTTTTTATCACCGCGTCTTACTATTCGTCATACTCACACGTACTAATTAAGTTAATGTGTTAGATATGAGAAAGGTTGAATTTAGAGGTGTGTCTTAATTTAAGTGGGAAGAGAGTGAAAAACAATAGCATATAGGGAAACGACCTAGATACATCCTATTATGATTCAAACCCCGATCTTCCCGTCATCGGTGGTCTAGTCTATTGTGAGAGTGACGCCTTAGAACATGCGATCATTGAAGCAAGTATTAGAGCAGTTTTTTTTCTTTAGCAACCCGTCTTTCCAACCGTTGGGGTTATACGCCCTGACCCGCCTCGGTGGCGTATTTGGCTAACGCGCTAGTCGTGTTGAGCTCGACTGCTGAGGATGGGGAGATCTAGGTTCGA
>CABFOV010000015.1:472198-484085 GCA_902141375.1 Timema poppense | reverse complement strand
GGGGGGCGAGTCATTGTTTCTTCATGAATCTTCATACGAACATAAAACATTGCGCTCAACTAAGTTGAAAGGCTGATTCACACAGAACGCTAAGCTAAGATTTGCTCTGCTAACTTTTTAGAAAAATAGCGGACCATGTATTTAAATATGCTGATTCACACAGAAAGCTAAGCTAAGCTATGCCTTACTACGCCGCGCTAAGTTTTTCCCGATCGCTGGCCGGGCAATTTTTCCATCTCTCATCTTGAGCCATCTTACGTTGCGCATGCGCAACGCAGTTCTGGTTCGGTGAAAATAACTAAAGCCGTATTGAAGTTTGGTTTTCAGTTTGTTTCAAGTGTATTTAAGTAATATTCTTTATAGGTTTTATATTTAATAAATGTTTTTATATTCAAATTGAAGCGTTAGTTGAACAAGTCATACTTCCACTTCCTAAAATTTCTTCATCTTACAAAACAGCTCCTAACAGTATCATATTTTTTTACTCAGTACTATCACCTAAACTCAAACAAGACATTTTGGAGAACGTCATCATAACTAAACTTCACTAGATCAGACCAGAAAGAAAAAAAACTCTGAATTCTGGAGTGAAAGGAGAGACCATGGCTGAGTTTAGCTTAGCAATGAGTGTGAAACCAAACTGACAAAGTCTTAGCAGAGGACAGCACAGCACAGCATAGCATAGCTTAGCTTAGCATAGCATTCTGTGTGTATCGGCCTGAATTCTTTTCTAGCATTAATTGATGTTGTCGAATGTATTGATATGCGGTTTAATGCTTGCGAAACCCTGAGTAAATTCTACTACTACTACTACTACTACTACTAATAATAATAATAATAATAATAATAATAATAATAATATACTTTAATGGCAAGGTTAAAACTACGACATCAATTACCAGAAATTACAATTTTATTAAAACAGAAGCTAAACAAATAATACTCAAAATCAACTAAACAAGTAATGACAAATAAAATCTAGAGCTAGATACAGATATATTACATAATATGGAAATGCATTAGAATATAGTTAAGGCTTAGGGTAAAAGAGTTAATAACTTAGTTTTAAGTTACACACACACACACATACTAAAAAATGTCATCGCATCTCACATTCCTCAATTTCACGGCTGAGCTCCCACACACAGATTATTTGCAAGTTTTATCTTGAAACCATTTAATTCTAATTTATTTATATCGTTGGTTGGGTTATTCCATGAATGAAAAGCTGAAATAGTGAAAGAATTTAAGTAGTGATTGAAATTATGAAGAGGAATAAATAAGGTTGAATTTTTTTGTGAACTAAAGGTGAAATTATTATTTCTCGAGTTGAGAGATTAGGTGTTGAGAGGTACTGCAAGAAGCTTAAAGTCAAAATGTTCTGTATTATTGTCATCGAGTGTAGAGTTTTTATTTCTCTAAGACGTAGCCAATTTAGTCTCTAACACATGCATTTTGTAGTATTTGTAGTCTTACTACATTATCAGACGTTAGGTCACTATACACGAGTGTAATAGGTAGACTGAATAATAGATGTGGGGTCTATATCAATATTTAAAAATATTAATAGAGAAAAACTGGTATCAAACTAAATAAAGAAATAAAAATATGTATTTATGGAAAAATAATGAATAAACATATGGTTAGATAGATACGAAACTTGATATAAAAAAGATGTATATATAGCTAAATGGACTAGATGTATGAAGGTATAGATAGATAAATGAATAGAGATAAATATATAAATATATTGATAGATGGATAGCTAAAATCATAGATAGTTGAATGGAAAATGGATGAATAGATAGAGGAATACATATACAGTAATACTATTATTTCAAAATATTAAATGTATTCCAAGATATGAGTAATCATGGTAAGAAATGTTCATAGAAGTATGTATAAGAAATGTGGCATTAAAAAAGTTCATGCCCAAGGGGTATGCAGCTAAAAGTGAAAAGAGTTTGCCAAGGCTCTGTATTTTATTAATTGAGATTCAAGAAAGCGTGAAAGAAACGGAAACAGTAGAGTTTTACTGAAAGAAGACTAACATCTTATACCAAAAAGGAAAACGGGTTGAGTGGAGGTGGTTGGGGGTAGGGGCAGGGATGAGAGCATAGATATGAAAAGTTTCTTCCCCTCAAGTTGGAAAAAAGAAAGTTCAAAATACCACAATTTATCTTTTCTATGTTTAGTTTTTTTTAAAGGTTGATCTCCCCCTAATGTCTTGCACTTCCAAGCACTCGAACACTCTTATTTCCTGTTTTCAATCATTCTCTTACCCCCACAAATCTCTCTTTACACCCCCTCATTTAAACGGCCATAACTTCCTAACAATATGAAACTGTTTTTTTCATCATGTTCGATACACAAGGGTGATATTTTGGTGCATAATTAAGCACTGAATTCAGTTCAAACTAATAATACCGTGTGAGCACTCGGCTACAATGAGGAACAAAGGATAAACAAGTAACTATCATGTTAACTTGTGTGTAATTTGTTAGTAGCACCCGACTCGGTTTTACGCGATGTTTAATTACGAATACTTGTGCAGAAGAGATACAGTTTGTCTTGTATAAACGAACCAAAGAGCGATTTCCATGTCTTTCAAACCAAAGTAATATGCGATATATTTGTTTTGAAATAAAATTATTTGTTGGGACTGATTTTAATTTCATTTTATCACGCAAAAAGTATACCAGTTTGTTTCAAAATATTCATTAATCTTTTAATATCTGTATTCATAAACCATTTTGGTTGGTAGCCATGACTATTCTCTGAATAAGATTTACCGTGTGAATGCTAGTCGTAATCTTTGTAGCAGCTACTTCGGTTATTTCTTGAGTACAAAAACATTGTCCATGTGTGTGTGTGTGTGTGTGTGTGTGTGTGTGTGTGTGTGTGTGTGTGTGTGTGTGTGTGTGTGTGAGAGAGAGAGAGAGAGTTGTGTGTGTGTGTGTGTGTGTGTGTGTGTATGTGTGTGAGTGAGAGAAAGAGATAGAAAGAGAGATAGGGAGACAAACATTTAATTTCGTTCACAATAAAAAATAGCTTTTATATCCAAGTACAACAGATACTTTGTTGATTCATTGATACAAGACCGTATAGGTGACCAAACGTTCTAAGGCACCAATCTCAAAATAAACTGGACTGCCATTGAAGGAAATATCAAGGATAGAATTTTGACCGGGGTAACTGGGCGTGGTTTTCCATTTGTGATTTATAAATTGTGCTTTCTATCCACTCCTCCACGATATTTCGGGTGCATTTTATCTAAACTACCTTCCTAATCCTTACCTCTCAGAACAAGTATTGTATT
Organism: Timema poppense; assembly: GCA_902141375.1. Taxonomy (NCBI): domain Eukaryota; kingdom Metazoa; phylum Arthropoda; class Insecta; order Phasmatodea; family Timematidae; genus Timema; species Timema poppense. Next base: position 480,766 of record CABFOV010000015.1, on the reverse strand, counting down.
TTATAATATTAGTTTTGAATGTATGAATAAAATTATAAACCACAATATAAGAGATAATATTAAAATGGTGTTTTATTTAGATATCAATAAAATTAAGGGCTTGTGTGTCTGTCATAAGCGTTGCGTGATATCTACCGTACGTGGAGGTCTGAAATTTTAAAAATAGTAACCTCAGTGCACGAATTTATCTACCTCGAAGCCGGAATTTAATATTTGGATTTGATTTTTGTTTAATTAATTTAAAAAATATTTTGAAAAAATATAATAGATTTTTTTATGTTTGAAGCAAAAAAATGTTATTAGAGGTAGCCACGCAACGTTGGGTACATCTATTAGTGTATAATATATAATTGTAAAAATACATTTTTCTAATAGCTGAAAATATTATTAGTAAACGAGTTTATAAACATATAAATTGTATACATATTTACCTCCATAAGTTTATAAATTCCGTTTAGCTAGAATTATAGGTTTAGTATTTTCTATTAATTTAATACAATAGTCGATTTAAAATACCCTCAAAATATCACAGTGTTTTATAATATGTATTATCTGGATTTTATAAAAAGAGAAACATTTAAATACAATTAAATATCTCAAAAATTTTCGATTATATATCATTTGGATTTTAAAATTAATTTTAAACAAGAAATATAAATTAATACTCGCCTTAGTACCCTAAAATAAGAGAATAGCTATCATATTCTCAAGATTATAAAGAATTGAGTTAAATGTGTATACAAGCAACCTTAGTACAAATAAAAATGTTAAACTGATGACGCTTCGTATTCCTGTATCGAGCTTACTTGACAAGAGTGTAATCAGTTTTTAACTATAATCCTATAGTGACATACTTATCAAACAGACTACCACAAGAAACACAATGCAGTTATAAAATTTGCCTACATAAAACTGTGCGAAAAAATCTAAAGAATATTTATATAATGTGTCTAACAAATACATCATAAAATTCGCACAGATTACATCAGTATTAAATTTATACATGTTCAATAACAAATACGATATTAGTAAGGTCCTTTAAAGCATAACTTTTAACACTAATAACATTTATTAGTTTTAACCATGTTTATGAACATCGCTAATTTAATGGCTATTTAATTTGAGCAATATGGAACAGGTTTTGTTTAGTAGGTAAAATACATTTTTAATTTTGTGTATAAAGTTTATCAAAATTTCATGAATTAATTAAAACTATTATTTGCTTATTGTAAACGGATTGAATTTGGTGTAAAATATATGCGCAAGAAAACGTGCTAACTTCATTTATGATGATTTGTTTATTTATACAACAAACTATAAATTAATAATAAATATAATTTTCAGTTTGAACTTATTTGGAACAAAACCTTAAATTACAACAGCTGCCACAGGACTACTAGGAGGTGTGAAAATAAACTTCAACTAGACCATTTGTTATTAGGGTTATTTTCTCTTTTTCAGTAGCCGAATCTGATAGCGTTGACTTTTTTTACTATTTCTTTTACTTTTTCTCTTTTTCTCTCGTACTCTCTGTCTCTCAACCAATCTTTCCTCTTTTTTTTTCAGTCAATATTTTTGGTCTTCTTTGAAGCGTGTAACCAGCTAGTCATCTGCTGAATTAATGGTTCACTACTATTGCAGCTTCCAAATCTTTTATTTATTTTTACGAGCGGATGGAAGTTAATTTTGGAAAATAATACATGTAGTGAAAAAAAAAATTGGACTCAATTTAATTCAAGACTCCATTCCCTTAACAAACATATAAGATCTTTCTTGTAAAACTCAGTACGTAAAAACAAAAATTACAGGGATTTTTCTTTTAACAATTCAAACAATTTAACTATAATGCTATGAATAAAATATGTTATTAATTGTTATACCTTGTTACTTTAATCTTTCTTAAATTGTTATTTGTTCTCTATAAGCAAGACTTGGTAAGTTTTGAGTCAAGTTTACTAAAAATTAGTCAAGTTAAACCAAATCTGTTTATATAATTATTTAAGGATTACTCCGAACAACTTATCATTTGACATGGTTAATGGGTTTAAATATTTAGGAACAATTTTAACTAGCAATAACGAAATTAGATTTGAAACTAGGAAAAAATACAGTAAAAAATTGAATGTTACTACTCAGTCAGTAAATTGTTGAAATATCGCTTGCTGGACTGGAATGCAAAACTTAGAAAAAGCATAGCAAAATATTTTGGATGTTCTCTATGGGTGTGAAACGTAGTCTCTTACCTTACATGATGAGAAAAAATTTAGGGTGTTTGAAAAAATATTCGGTCCAAAAAGGGGTGTAAATATTGGGTTATGTAGGAGGTTACATAATTATGATGAGTTGCATGCCCAGTACTCATCACAAGACACTATTGAGATAATCAAATCTTGTAGATTACGGTGGCCAGGACATGCAGGGAGAATGGAAGATTATAAAACAGTGTTCAGGTTATTTGGCTGGCAGGCCCAATGGGAAGACCTGGACGCAGATGGAAGGATAGCATTAGAATGGACCTGAAAGAGATATGGTGTAATGAGGTGGACTGGATAGAACGAGCTGAAGATAGGGATAGGTGGATGGCTTTTATAAGTGTGACAATGAACTGGTGAGTTCTTAATGCCATAGAATGAATAATAATTTATAAATTAGTTTGAGAGCACATGCAACTATATTGAGAGTATTTAGTTTTATTTTAAGGTGTACTTAAACTTCACCAAAATTGGTTTGGTTATTATTTGACATCGCATTTAATCTAAATATAATATTTTAAATACTACACTGAAAAGTTTTTTTACTAGGAAAACTTTTAATTTATTTTAATAGCCTCATAGCGTTTTGAAAAAAATCTGTATTGCAGTATGTGAAAATCTAGCGTGTTGCGATGAATAAACAATACAATCATAGAGTAGTCATTTTCACACCCAATTCTTCAACTTATACCCGTTACGATGGATGATAGACTGTGTATTTGGATGTATTATAGGCCTACTCAGAAATATACTGGTATACAAGTTTTTAGATGACCAGCACCCGTATTTCATCCCGTATCCACTTCCCACACACATACACACACATTCTCAACCGTACAGTGTCGCTGAAGGGGAGAAGAAGGAGTACGAGAAGAAATAAAACGTGAAAGGGTATGAAAGGGGGTCGAGGAGGAGAGGGGAGATGTAGGGGCTACTTTCATTCTCCAGTGCGGTCTCTATTCTGTGTTTTTAGAAAGGCTCGTGGGTTGAAATTAGCTGCCGCGCGTACTTACCCTGACACTGACAAAATATAGCACCCATAATGTATCCCTCCGCAAGTCTGAGTACAAAAAGTGTTCATGTCTATACCGGACGATATCCTAATCAGTGGGGGTGAGGGCGAAAGCATGATTATAGTCTAGTCTGGTTTGACGGTGATATGTCTCGATTTCAAATACTTGCAGTCCGTGCCGAGATAATATACCTTAAATGTTTTTCAACTCTTCCTCTGAGCAAAAAGAGGAACATTTCCTCTTTATTTATACGTTTCTCATATTTATACCAATAGTGTAAATATACGGATAGCCCGGAATATCACACATACAAAAGCGATGTCCAATGTTCAATTCAGTTTGTGCTTTTTTATCGCCGCATTTCACTACCTGTTCAGGTTATACGCATAATGATAATTACTCTAATAAGATGAGATATAGCTGAGGAAGTAAGTATCTTAGATATAATCTACCCACGTTTGCGTGAAAGGATAGTAGAAAACTATCAGGGAAAAACTAATCTCACTAGACTCGGCCGGGATTCGAGTCCTGATCTCCACGTCATCAGTAAGCCAGTCTAACCCAAGAGTTATGCCTTAGACTGTTTGGACACTGAAGTTGGGTGTGAGTTTTTTTTATTATTATTTGCTGTATTTACCGCACACCTTCTGGACCGACTGATTATATCAACACACAAGAAATGTATGAGCGAGAGTGAAAAGAGCTACCAATTTTTTTGGTAAAGGTATTTTCATCACCTTCCAGGGTTCTATTGCATGTCACAATCGACATGGTAATGATGGCTTTACTTTCATTGCGAAGGAAGCTGTGATACGGATTTTTATCGATCAAATAAAATCTATCGACTCTGTTGGGTTTGAACCCATGAACATTGGGTCCTGAGTTTGACACTTTACCCCAAAACCACCGAGGCCAACGAGCTGAGTAAAATAATTAACCATTTTGATATAAATTACATATATGCACAATTTAACCTAGTCTATAATGGTTTTTACTTTCTAGAAGGTGTAAAACTCAAGAAATTTTAAAATATCCCAAGTGATAATACAATGTTTACATAAAGAAAGTATTGTAATCGTGAACATATTTTTCCTCCGAATTATAGTGAATATTGAACGTATTATGTGCCCCCATACACAAAAGAGTCGTTTTTGTAATTCTATTTATCCACATATGTGTTTGTGTTTCCCTTAAGCTACATCTTTGGCTGTGTGATTGATTTGATTCAAACATTATATTTAAATTTGACTTTAGACAGTCATAGCTCAGGAAATGTTTTACTTAACAGAAGACTGCTGTAAGAAAATATGAGATTTTTCAAAAATAACAATTTGTTTAAAATAGGTGTCTGGTGATTGAGCTAGTTGATGAATAACCATTAATTTTTTAATGTTAGTTTTTATAAAAAATAACTTATTTGAATTTATTTTACTGATGACTTATTTTTTGAGAATTGTAGTTTCTTTAAACTGGTTGTGGTAATTTTATTCAAAAAGTAGATTTTATGAAAGTTATTTAACATTATTATAAAAATATTGTTTGTGTTTCTGAGGAGAATTTATTAGGGTGTATTTAAATTAAGAGTAATTTTTTAAATTGTTGCCACAAGTTATAATATAAGTTTACTATAAGAGAAATAGTGATGGTTGTTTCGTGGCACTTACTTTTTCCTTTTTAAGTGCATTCAAAGAACTAACTCTGCCGACTGATTACCTCTGTCGAGTGATGGACCATGAGTTTCGTAGATACTGTAAGCTGTTTATCATCAGGAATGATGAAAATTAAAGATGCAATCGTTCTAAAAGTAAACGTTGCCAAAAACATATATTTTGAGCCTCATCCAGAAAGTGGCACCATTACTTTGTTTAATTTTCGGATCAACTTCTTAAAAGTATAAAACAGGCGCAGATGGGCCACCACCGTTTATTTTATATTCTCTCTCTATCTTCTCTTCCTTTTTCTGTTCGTACTTCGTTCGTTCCCCGTCAGTTACATACTAGTGAAAGGTTGGCCGACACACACCAGTCATCCCCTACTAATCTAAGCCTGTCGCAATCCTGACGCGTGCAATGACTTTAATTATTACCATTATAATCATGCAAAAGATTTTAATTTTTCAGAATACATTCTCTCTTCTCCACATCTGTGTGTTGAGGTTGATGGAGAGGGCAGCATTTAGGAGTTAAGGTTGAGGTAAAGGGGTGGGGGTGGGGGTGAGAGAGGAAAAAACCCTCCATTCAAAAAAAATGGCTGTGTAGCAAGGCTCTGGGCGAGATTAAATTATTAGCACCCAGTGCGGTGGGGGAATGTAGTTAAAGAAGGGTGCATGAGACGATGGTCAACTTTAGTATTTTTAAAGCCTGTAAACTTTAAAACTAGTTTTTTTGTCTCATTATTTTACGATGAGCGCTAAATATTAATTCAATTAAACTATAATATAAATATGATTATGTGATCACTCCTAGAGATTTCAAGATTGTTATGTTGTCTTAAAATAATTACAAGTACAACAAAATTTTGTATTGTAAATAAAATGTTTTAATCAAAGATTGTGAGGTCCATTGATTACATACATATTGTACAATAGCTACTTAGTAAACAATTTATCCTCAGTTATTAGGATTCCGGATTTGATTCCCTAGAGTAGTGTTTCGCAAATTTAAAGTTCACCGTATTCTTGACGGGTTTTTTGTTTTTCTTTATGGCAAATTATTTTGTTTTGGGTATGCACCGTGGCAGCAGATCATGGATTACGCACGCACTACAAAGGTTGTACGGTAAAATAGAATCAGGAAAGTATAGAATATGTTTTCCCCGAAGTAACTTCAAATGTTCCACGTTTAAGGGTTGACGTTTTGTTTACGTTCTCAATTCTTTAACATTTAGAAACATTTTGTTCCAAACTTTAGTGGTTTGGGTAAATTATTTAAAGCCCTTTAAATTATCTAATGTTATTATTTTTAAAAGCATCAAGTCTCGTTGTCTTGCCCTTATAAAGAGATACTAATAATTATCACCTTATTTTGCCTCAAAACCAAATAAAAACTAAATATTAATCTGAAAGTTATTTTATTTGTAATGATAAAAACTATTTGGACACTCAGTAGATTTCATAGTTTTAATTTAGAGCTATTTAAAGCATTTTTTAAAAATGATCTTGTAAACACAAATGTTATGTATTGGCATTGTATGTATTTTAGAGTACTCAACAACCTCAAGTATTTGATGAATAATTTTAATATATGGGGGTAATGGCAGGAGGGAGGGTTTAATTTTATAGGATTTATTAACTAAACGCTATATTGATTTATAATAAAGATACAATAGGTTATATTTATTAATTCGTATTTTATTTACTCAAATATAGTGGAGTATGGTTAAATTAACTGATGATAATGCAAAAGATAAAATGGGTTAATTTTGTCTTTAAAAATAATATTTTATATAAAAGTATGTATACATACCAATCACCAGCACAACTAATAGTAGGCACGTACGAAGAAAACCACTTACCTGAAATAAAAAGAAATATAATTAATTAAAAGTAATAATTTGCATAATATTACTATTAGTTAGGTGAACAGTAAACCTCGCTCCCTTGAATCAAGAAATAAGTAATTTTCGGAATTTTGTCATGATACTATCCTGATTAAGTCTTAGTTTTCTCTTTGAATTTCATGTTTAAATATTTCCCAAAAGTTTTTCCTTGGATTTGATGTTGATAGTGTTCCTTGGTAAACAAGTTACTGTGGATTCACACGTTTGCTGTAAAACGAGACCAGTGCTGATATTTGGCCATGTGACAGCTCTAATCCAATCACATGAAGTCTGCGTGGTCCGCACTGCCCAAGTAGAGATAATTTCAACTTTTCCAATGCTTCTTCAGAAAACCGGCCAAGAAGCATGAGCAAACTTTCAAACATGCGTTATTTATAGACAGCACAGTCCCAAAATGGCGTATCTCAAACATGATTATGAAAAACGACAGTTTATTGGAAGCCGTGTGGATTATCGATGACAAAATCAAACCCATAGAGTAAGTAAACCATCTAACTTTACTTTAAATACAGCAACTTCCACTGATTGTAATGTTTAAGTTTTTATGTTTGACGTTTCAATGCATCATGGGTAAACAGAGATTCCCAACTTTTCACGCGCGCGCGCGTGTGTGTGTGTGTGTGTGTGTGTGTGTGTGTGTGTGTGTGTGAACAACTGCACCACTAAGAGGTGCTGACTTACTGTACTGATTTCGAATTTCAGCTACGTGTGAATTCACCTTAGACATAAAACAATATGAAAGAAAGCAACGATGTACACTTCAGTATGTTTGAAAGGCGAAGATCGGGGGATGAATGATTATAATTACAGAAATGAGCCATGTCTCTATTATCAATCCATGTGGTAGAGAATTGGCATGTTAATCCAAAGGTCCCGGGTTTAATAGTTATCCCAGGTTTCGTTTTTCAATGTATTCAATAAAACAATTTGCCAAATTTTGTTAATAATGTTTGACGTATTTGGCAGTAATCATGGAGCAAATATGGTCAGACAAAATGTTATATGATCGAGTTAAAACCGGACCTCGTATAATTATTTTGTAATAAACTCTATGCTAAGTAAGCACGCTACTTTATTTATCGAGATTAATTAAAGTGAGTTTAACACTATTTAATTAAAATATAGAATCTACAAAAAGAATTGGATAGTTTTTTATTTGTCTCCTTTCTCTGGAAAATGAGTCCACACCAATTTCTGGTTATATAGAGAGTTCGATTCCCGACTGACTTCTTTACTGGATATTTGATCTTCCCACAGTTTTGCTTCTGGTTTCATGTTTTCTCCGGGCTAATGGTTCCCCAAATTTAGCTATCAAAATAAGTTAAAATAGTATTTTACTATCTTTGCTGCCTTACATTTCTTTTCTCTTTCTTGCTTCCAGTGTTAACAGGATGTTTGGCTAAGGTTCCATAATAACTGCAGAATTTAATGTGCATTCATAAATAAATGCACCAACTAGTAAAGGGGTTTCAAAGAAAAGTATTAAAAACCCGGAAATAATATTTTATAGCATAAAATATACATCCAAGCAGGAAGTAGACGGCCTAGCTTACGAAAGTTATTTATACAGCAAGAGTATAAACACGTTAATTGGTATTTTTAAGTACTCACTTTACTTTAAGCTTTAATTATAAGAGTAAAACTTAAAGAAAAGGAGAACAAAAAATATTGAACATTTACAAAATAATGTTCTAAGGTTTTTATTTTAGCGTCATCATGGTTTGTTTAAGATAGTTAAGTTTTGT
>CABFOV010000015.1:456415-472171 GCA_902141375.1 Timema poppense | reverse complement strand
TTGTATAAGAGAATTGTGGTATTAAGGTAGTTCACGGGGTTTTAAAAGCTACTAAAATTACTTTGATATATTAATACACCAAATGATATATTCTGCAACTAGCATTGAATCAATCCGAGAGAACAATATAAATAATAGGCCAATAGTTAGATTGTATTAATATTGAACACAAATAAATTACCTATTTGTTTTAAACTTTCCTTCCTACCGAGATACAAGAATAATTGACTTTCCCCACTATTCTTTTCTTAACTATATATTTTTACTGAGCCCTTAGCTTGTTCATTAGTGTGACTGTCTACTAAACTAAGGATACCTGGTTTGAATTCTGGCATGACCGAATAAAATATCACTGTCTACTCTAATTAATCCCAGTCGAAAATTAATGAATCTAAGAATGTGTGTTGTGTCATTTCCAGAATTAAATTAGTTTGAAAGTTGTGTGTGTGGTTATAATAAATCATAAAGGTCTAATAAAATACCCAATCTATTTTTCTATACTCTAGCATTTTAATAGCAAACGTCCAGCAACTTTAGTTAATGTTCTTATCCTGCATTAATGCCTTACGTCACGGATTTACAAATGCAACCAAACGTGATTACATAAATTTCCTGTTTTTGGTGAGAACAGTTGGCTCAGACACTCTTCGTGCATTATAACGTACACTCTCCGCCCCCCACTCCTCCGTCCTGCTTAATCACCCTCTATACCCTCTCTACCCCTTTCCCCCTCACCATCACACGCACCACCCGCGTTGTGGTCTCAAATTATCGGCGTATCCCGCACACTCAGCGTCCAATAAATCCTACATCCATCTAGGTCATCGGAATTCACATACAATTAAATTGGGAAGAGCTACATCATCATCATCATCATCACCACCATCATAATCATCATAATCTGAGAACTCCTTTTGCTTCAATACGCCATCTCAAGCGTGGTCGAATCAAGTTAAACTTTTAGTGTTAAGTCATCGATGTTAAAACGAATTTTCCCTCTTAAACACTCCGACGTAGTAATATTATTACTATATCTACTATAAGTAGGAAGTTGGCAGAGTTGGGTATAAGCCCCCCTGCAGGTTTTTGGGGCAATATAGCTGACACTCCCATAGCGAGCCAGGAGGTTGTCTTACATGAGAAAGGGGTGGTTTTTGATTGTTTTTTAAGTTAGGGGTTTGAGGGCTAGTTTATAGTTGAGAAAGGCGTTTATAAGTATTTTGGGAAGGACCAGTAATGGAGATTTAGAGTATTATAACAGCTAGTTTCAGTATCACTCATAAATATTCAGGGGTGGCCATTGTATGGATAGTGAAAAATATGATTTAATGTATAATAAAATATTTAGATGAAGGTAAGCTAGGAATAATTTTTAACATTGTTGTTTTACTCTTAATATTTGTAGATTGTAAATTTATAATTATTATTATAGTATTAGTATTGATACAACTCGTCAAAATCTATAGGTGCAGATCATTAAGTTTTAGTTATAAATGGGTGAACAATTTTTTCTTAACTCTTTAACTGTTTGCTCCATCCCTTCGTATCACGATTATTCAATATTATAGGCCATGCAATATTAATTTTATTATTATTATTTTTATATCAATATAATTTAAATCCAGCTATCTCAAAGCAGTTTAATGCAGTTATTTAAATTTAAAATAAAAATTGTTATTGTGTTCCATAGTTTAGTCAAAAATAATTTAACAGTAATTAACGAATAAATTGAGACTTTTTCCTCCAAAATTTCACATTAACAAACAAATTTTTTCACCCAATTTTATATATATATATATTAATTAAAATTAAATGAATTAGAGATAAGGAGGTTTGAATTTAGAGGAAAAGAACATGCATTCATGAGAAGGGATAGTGGGAACATATTAAATTAAATACACCAATTTGGAATTCAATAAACAGACTTCCAGTCACTGAAAAACCAGATAGGATGAGTTTAAAATTATTAATTTAGGCCCAATGGGGAATATGAAAAAGCTATTTTTATTAGTAAAACGGTATCTGGGTAGGGAGAAGAAAGTTTTCTAAACCAATTTCGGTACAAACAAAATAAAAGATTATTAGTGAAGTGCTTATTTTTCTAAAAATCTTATGCATATCTTAGGATTTTATTAATAAATATTAAATGTTAAGGTATTTTTTATTTGATGTTATATATAAATACATACATACTATGGTTTATAAATATATATTGTATATATTATATATATGCATTTATATATATATAAATTATATATATTTATGTAATATTAATTATATATATTCACTCAAATATATCAACTTCTTAAATCCACATAACTCAGATGTTTGATCAGTTCCCCACGTGCTCTTAGAAAAATATATGATGTTTTAAACTACTATTAATTTATGATTTTGAATAACATTCGATAGCAGCCCAGCAACAACAAAAAATGAGTTTTAGTGATTTATTTTGGGGATTATCAAGAGTGGCTGAACGTATATAGTATGTTGGCTTCGAAATATGGGGCCATTGTTTAAATTGAAATTTACTTCATCCAATGTTGTTCCAAAAATCCTATTTAGTATTTCTGTTGTCAACATCCCTTTTTCTCAACTAATACAAAGCCTACATAGATGAATAAGGTATTACTGGATAGGATTTTTTTTATCTACTTCTGACATAACATACTCAGTTTAAGTTAAATCAGCCTATCACAGACAGGCTTAAAAACTGGTGTATTTTTAGTTCTCCTATAACCTATTAGGGACTAAATTTTTCTCCTTTTTCCTCGTCCTGCTGGAAAGGCTTAAAACTTCTTCCCCCTCCCTTTTTAATGGAGAGTAATTTCATGTCCATATAAGGGGACTTTTTGGATTTTACACTCCCCATTGGGCCTTCCCTATAATACGTGAGTGTGATGACGTTGTGTTGTATATTTGTGTTACTTTCTGTATATATTGAAGTAACTTAAAAAGGAAAGATGTACTTTCTTCTGCATGGTTTTAGGGGTAAGCCGTGCGTTGGTATATCGTTCCTTTTTTTAAATATTAATATTTCAAAAATACCTCTTTCAATATTCTGCTTATAGCTTTAAATTAACTCTTCTGGCTGTCCAAGATGTCTGTCTAGTTTGGCATGGGTATATTTTTAAACATTTAAAATATTTATTTAAATGATAGATTGTATTTATTTGTTGGGCGTGATTAGTTATATTTAACGCTCATGCAAGGTTTCTTTTCTTAGCCTTCTCTTGGAAGAAGAAAATGTTCAAATGTTGTCATTTATGCCAGCGTAGGCTGTCGTAGATAATCTTGACCATACAAGCATGTTGTAAAGATTAAAATCAATTTTGCTATTTAATTAAAGTAAATTTGGACCTTTTTATTTATATATATTGCAAGTGTTTGGTTTTTTCTGCGTCTTCTCCTGATGATATCCTATTATATTTACTGTTTAGTTTAAGCCTTTGGGCGCGGGCGAGGACTTAGTAGGCCCTACATTATCCATGTTAAAGATAGAAGATAATCTTTGTATTTCTCAATTTAGAGATTGCAATTGCTGTAACATTCAGATCCTTTTGTTCTTTGGTTATTTCTCGGTGATCTATAATTCATAATATACATTATTATTGATGGAAATGTATAAGGAAGGTATTTTATATTATAATTGATTGCAATTTGCCAATTAGCCGATTTAATTTGACACAATACAATAATTTATAAAATCAATTAAGGATTTGCACTATGCTAAACCGTTTATTTCGTGGACTATACTATGAGCGCACTATATTGTTTGTATCTAACCTTGGTCGGTCTTTAAATTGTTATTCTGTTGTATTTAATTTGAATAAAGTCTTATTATTCTACTGACATGTTGAGTTTTCTCAATGTCACTGTACATATTAATGGTAACGGGTGCAAATTACGATGAAACCGAAAATGTATTAATGTTAGATTGTCTTTTGTTTAAATTCGTTAAGCTCATAATTATTATAAGTTTGTTGTATTTGTGTAATAAATGATTCTGTATCAGTTGTAAATAATTGGTAGTAAAAAAAATAGAAAATTATATACTTTATTTTTAAGTCACCAGAAAAATAGATCTAAAGCTACTGATGGCCTCCTCAGAAACATAACACATCATTTTCTACTTTCCCTTTCCTAAAATGAATGCTCCCACCCCTGAGAGCGAGCCTTCTTTCTCAGTAACCTCCCCCTGTCACTCCCACACCCTCGCAACGTCAGATCTGTAGCCAGCCACTCTCCGCTAAATATGCAAAATAAGAACATTCTGTAGCACAGCTGGTCCACCGGCTCTTACAGACTACAAAAATGAAGAGGGGAGAAAGAATAACTTACAATACAAGTGTAACAGAGAGAGAGAGAGAGAGAGAGAGAGTAGAAGTGAATGTAGGGAGGGGGAAAAAAACGCTCCGAGAAGAAAATACATAAAGAAAAAGCAAAGCAATAATGAAAAACTTTTCGAGAAACATACTCCATCATTGAGTAGAGCACATAAAAATGTTAACTGTATATTATTTTTATACGAGGTTTCCATACTTCCCAGTTCAAATGTAGAGCCACTTTTATCTTATATGCATATTACTAGTTCCGGAAGTGACGTAATAGATTTTGGCTGGTTTGTGTTTTGCTTTCTACCGTTTGCCCCCTCATGCAGGTCGTACGTAGTTTTAAACAAATAATTATTCGTTAAATATATACATATATCAAAACGAATTTAAATGGTAAGCTTAAATATAGCTGATTGATGATATGGAAAAATTATTGAATATTATAAATCAAAGAAAAAAACTTTTGTGAATAAAATTAGCAATGCCTTTGAAATCCATCTGTAGACTATTTATAGTTTGAATATTTTTGTACTGTCCTACAATGCGGATGATACAATTTAAAAGAAATGTACTCAAATTGGAGTAAAGTTAGAGGGAGAAAATGTTTAGGATAAGTAAAAAACCTCAGTGCACCCAACCAAGATTCGAACACAAGTCTGTAAAATCAAACAAGACGAGCCTTACGTCAATCCCGCGTGAGCACCGATATAGCAAGCTTATTTACCTAATTTTTTAAACTTGTTTCAATGATTTGTAAATGTATAACGTTGTAGATAGTAAAAAATATATTCCCAATATGTTTTTTATAAGAAATCACTTTCAAGTTTAAGTGAAATAGTTAAATGTTTACATTAATTTTAAGTATAAACACAGTTTTAAAATAATTACAGTTATTTTTATAAAGATATGACGTATAAAATAATACTTTCATCTAATTACAGACTCGTATTTAACTATGAAGTTATACTCCTTTTATGTTGGTGTTTGTTAAATGATCAATATTAAATATTTGCTAGTTTACTATGGAAATGCAGGCACCCTCTCTAACCAAAGAAAATATATTCTTATATTATGATAAAGACAGTAATAATTTAATTAGTACCCACTTTGGTGACCGCATGGTCTAAGGCATTAATCTGGCAGTAAACTGGACAGCCGATAGCGGGGATATCAAAGTTCGTTCCTTCCAAGCAAATGTGGGTGCACTTACACATCGCAAAAACCATTAGCAGCATTATTAAGCAGGCGTATATCCCGAACGACTAGTGAGAAGCGGGTCTAAAAAAATAATTCATCAACTTAAAAAAATGTATTAATACTACTAACACCAGCTATAGCTATATAATATTAGCTCTTGCTATAAATTGGATAAACCTACCTAGTCGAGAACTGAATACCAGTCATTAATATCAAATATAATTATCCTGATGAATGAATTAGGACAACAAACTTGATTTAAATCAAATTCAAAATAATAAGTTAATGGAAAGTTTAAATTTATTTTAACTATTAGATTTTTACACAAAACATATACACAGTATTTAAGTCTCAAATTGGGATGTAATGTAATATGTTAAATAAAACAATTACTAAGATATATTTGTTGTAAGTTAATTATTGGCCCCCTTAATAGTTTTGTTAAATGATAGCTCAACATTTTAGTAACTATAATTATTTTACGTTACACTGCATCAAAATAGTTTTCCCAAATTGTGAATCAATTATTCCTATTTTGTACCACTTTTAGAAAAATCGCCCCATCCTTACATTTAAATAGCTTTTCCAAATTTGACTGTGCATACGTTCAAATCTTTTGCAAACAAGAAAAGAATGGGGGGGAAACAAGATGGGAAAACTTATTTCCCTCCCTACGTCGTTTCTTACGGCACGTGCAACCTCCATACTCTCTATTAGCATCCTTATTTTTTTGGAGAAAGGGATGAAAAAATGGTGGTTGAGCTGTAACTTGAAGTTGGTAACACGTGCACAACTAGACCCCTTTTTTTCCGTTTGCGTTATAATGAAATTTCTATCAAGTGAGTTCCACATACAAATCTTCTTGTCTAGAAGTTTTAATCTGTCCAGATATTTTATAAGTTGTTATTTGCCACGTACTACTTTACGTTTTACATGTTTTTAGAAAATATCCAAATAAAAAATACCAATAACTCAGGGAAAACTAAAAATTCTACTATATTAAGTGATATAACTAGCTTTTTATGTAAACTTTATATTTTATTATAGATGTAGGCCCTATAGCTTTTATAAAAATAAATTACTACCACAATAACTTTTAACCCTACGACAGGCCTAGCCAGACGGTAGTGGAAAAATATATGACTTAAATAAATAAATAAATGGTATGGAATTCATACGAACTTTATCGCCCTATTTTTTTAAAATGGAGATTACTCAAAACTCGTAATATAATGTGAAACTAAATAATATACACTAGCAAACCCATGTATAAATTCCACTATACTTACACTATACGTAAAACAATTTTTGAGTCAAGGTTTTAAATTTTATAATTTTATTTTTAAATAATTAATGTCCTCATTTGTATGTTTAGACCAATAAAAAAGATCGATGTTGGATACATTTATACATTTTTACCAGTAAACAAATGTAA
This sequence comes from Timema poppense, assembly GCA_902141375.1. Classification (NCBI taxonomy): domain Eukaryota; kingdom Metazoa; phylum Arthropoda; class Insecta; order Phasmatodea; family Timematidae; genus Timema; species Timema poppense. Next base: position 465,205 of record CABFOV010000015.1, on the reverse strand, counting down.
ATATTTACTATTGAGTTTAAACTGAAGGAGATAGATCAGTGTTCTCTTAAGAGGTTAAAGGAAAAATTACAAACTTTTTGAGAGACTTAGGTCTACTTACATTAATTACTCTATACCATTAGATACATATTGCGTTAATACTTAGGTAGTATTTCTTTACAACTGAAGTTCACAAAATTGTATAAATATATTTGCCAATATCTCAGAAACTGTTGGTTTTATAATAATATATTTCAAATAAAGTTTGATATTTTTAATAGTACTACAATTTTGCAATGATAAGTTATTTAGTATCTCAAATAGTTGTGGAGATATGGAAAATTCCGCTTCTGTAAAATGCCCTAAAAGTCATTTTCATATGAAAATGAAAAATAGCCATTTTATTTATAATCTTAATCATGACTAAATACGAATTTTACTCAAAATATTTAGAACTGCTTTTGATAATATCTACTTTTTCTCTGTTCGCTTTTAATATACTCTTAATTTTAGGGTTGAATAGACACACAGCCAAACGGCATTGAAAAACCACATTTAGGGTTCGCGGGGCGTGGGGGTTACGAGACGTCGACATCCATCAACATTTCGGGTTAGATTGTTTTTTTCGGTCGCAATACTTTACCTTCAGTGTTCAAAAAGTATATATATACATATATGTTTGCAGTTTGCGTATATCTTGAAAGTTATTAGTTTTATAAAAATATGTTTCAAATAAAAATTTTATGTTATAAATAGTCCTACATATTTGCAATGATAAGAAATTTCATATCTCAAAGAATTACGGAGATTTTATTAAAAAATAAGAATTTACGTTTCAGACCAGAACCCTTAAAGGCATTTAGCCGGATTATTGAGAGTGGCCATTTTTTTTTGAATATTTACAAATAGTTAGAAATGAAATTTAATCAAAATTGTTAGAGCCAATTTTTTATAAAATCGATTTGAACTCTTTTTGCCCTTCAGTAAACTACCCTTAATTTTAAGGTTATATATCCAATTCCAAAAACCCGTTGAGGCAACCTTATGAAAACATTAGATAAAAATTTTAGCCCGATTGGTAAAATAGTTTATGCTCTATTCAGAGGTAAAGACAGACAGACGGGATTTTTTTTAAACAACACTTTTTTGGATTCAGGGGGTTATGAAACTTGAAACATTCTCAAAATCTCAAGTTCAATTCTTTAGTGATCACAAAACTTTCTCTACCTGTTTGATGGTGAGAAAGTAAAAACTGACTCAGGTGATAGGCTAAAAACAGTGACGGATGTAGAATAAATATGTAACTTTTAACCGCAATATTGTTCATATACATATATATTTTATCAGACGGCTACTATACCATTGAGACCCAAATACCTATTAGGTTATTTGGTCCTACCAACCAAATAATGGAACTGTTAGCTAATTATTTTGACTTAGGGGTGACTTGAAAAAGATACAGATACACTAAGGGTGCCGTGAACCGAGCAAGTTTGAGTGTCACCAAATATAGAAAAACTCGTTTTAAATTATCTTTAGTCTATGTATATAACTTGCACTTTCTGAAACAACAGATTATATCAGCGATTTATAAGCTAACTTCAATTTATAACACACGCCAAACCCAGCTTCCTGTCCATTAATTTGATCCCTGTAAAGTGGATAATCCCTAATTTCATTAAATATATTTTTTTGACCACGCTGGGAATAGAACCCGAGACCCATAGCTCACTAAGCAGACATGCTACCGACTGTGCCAAGGTATATGACAAACACTTTAAACCACATATTCGAGTATTCCTTGCTCATTCTTTCCACACAGAGTCATACATTTATGGATAATTTTCTTTTCGAAATGTGAACAATATCAATAATATTCTTGCTTTACTAGAAACTAGTAAAAGCATCAAAAACTTACTTTCGATGCCAAATCCATGGTGATTTATAAGCAATAAACTATATAGAAAGACATACTTCATTCGAAAATAAAAATTATAGTTCAGTTTCAAACAACGCGTATTTATCTATATAATAATTGAAACCTATTTTATTTCAAATTTACAAGACTTTATTTATGGTTTTTGTGTACGATAAAATAATAACTTTTGTATGTTTCAAAATTATAACTAGCTAAATTTCATTAACATAATTTATTCCAAACTGTACACATAAGAAAGTAACCATATAAATAATGATTTATAGTCCGTAAGAAACTTTTTGTGTGTTTTCGAGCTTAAGGAATGTTTGATTATTTTCCAAGAAGCATTAAAACGGCGCACTATACAGACATTCTCCCGCTTTATCTTAAAATAGACATTTACTAAGTACCCGTAAGATTTGTGAAACGAAATAATAGGTCTAAACATTGTTGTAGAAACATTACACCAAAGATCATAAATGAAATAATATACACTCCTACTTACTCTATAGCTTTAGGAACATAGAACACTGTTACAGAAAAATTAAGAAAAGAGAAACATCTGTGTTAAACAAAGAACACGAGAGTAAAATTCACTTTCAGATCTGAATTAAAAAATATATTTTATGCTTATAGCTCAGAAATTAATGGTTTTATAAAAATATATTTCAAACAAAATATTTTAACCTTTAATAGTTAATACAACTTTACATTTATTATAAGCTATTTCGTATCTAAAATAGTTGCGAAGGAAATATGAAAATTGGAAAATTTCCCTTATGCTAAGTACCCTCAAAGTCATTTTCAGGAGAAAATGAGGGTTTCCATTTTGTTTACCAAGATAAACAATGTCCAGATATAAAATGTAATCAAAATCGATAGTGAATTTTGAAAAAAATCTGTTTTTTTTATCTTTTTGACCTTCAGTAAGCTATCCTTAATTTTAAGGTTCGATATTTAATTCCAAAAGTTCCTTGGGGGGGGGGGGACCTTATGAAAACCCCAGATACCAAGTCTTAGCCCAGTCAGTAAAATAGTTTCAGCTCTAGCCCGAGGTACAGACAGACGGTATTGAAAAAAACATTTTTGGTTCCAGGCGATCATTAAACGTCGAGATTTATCAACATCTCGAGGCAAAAAAAAATTTGACAGTCCAAGATGCCGAGAAATTAAAAAGTATAAGAAATGCCTTCCAAGGCTATAATTTAAAATTCGTCATCCAAGGCTATAATTTAAAATCCATCAAACATTTCAGCTATCGAGAGCCAACTCCACCAATAGATTACCATCTGCTTTTATACAGATTATATTATTTGTGCTATTCAAACTTCATGTAAAATTATAATCAATAATGTTGAAATTCTGAGTCCATTTCAGTGGTTTAGTGAAATAAGAAACAAACTCTTGAGCGTGTGTATAGAAGAAAAAATAAGTAACAAGGCTTGTTCTTGTATCGTATGTAACAGGTATATGTGTATATCATAGGATACCTTAAACATGAAAGGCTTAACACCTGAGATAACTCCGTGCAGTTTTCCCCTGATAAATGCATTAGTTGAAATCCATCAGAAGTAGTACACAGATAACTTAGTGCTACCAGTCACGGAATAATTGATACACCAAAGCAAATTATTAGATAGTTTTTAATTGATACCAGCCGTGACACGTATCGGTAATGATAAAACAATGTTATACATTTTCAACGTGTTAGTTAATGGCACCCAACGTAAGCGAAACTATTTATTGAAAGTAATTCTAAGCTTTAGCAAAAGGATTTATCGAAATTAATTCGAAACTTTATTGCAGGTAAACACAAAGTGTCAACTAGGTTAACGTTCCAGGGATTATCTCTTGATATACAACATACCACACAGAGCCAGAAAAATATGCAATGGGCATAGCTAAAGTGAAAGTATTGACAATAGCAACATAGCTAGCTTTATTGCAGTGGTCTGCCATCAGCAATGATAAAATATTTGTTTCAACCAAATTGTATATATTTTCTCCTTTAGTATTTAATTAATTTGCAACGAAATTTTCGAAAACCCGCAATCAGTAAATTACCGTCAAATGATTATTTTAAAGGATCAAACATCCCTAGCTACCATGTAAAACACTTTCCAGATATCTATTTTATACTAAATCAAAATATACATTTTTTAAATATTTCAAATAAAAATATAAATCATGAGTAAAGTACCCTTAAACGAGTTTTTCCTAAGAGAAAGATCAACATACAATATCACCGACCACCCAGATATCCAATTAATACAAAATCATTAAGGCCATTTCTGAAAATCAATAAACTACCCTTAATTTGAGGCCTAGAATCAAAATCATAAAAACATTCCGAGGAATGACCATATCACATATAAATGTAAATTATGTTTACACGTCCATCACAGATTCTGCCTTAAGCTACGAATGAAGTATGGCCCTGAGAACGACACGAATCCTGGATAGTTCAGTGGTGGAGAGCATTGTTGTGCTAAGTCAAGGGTATCGGGCTCAATTCCCATCCAGGTGTCAATTTTAAAAATGTACAGATTTAAATATCAATTTTAAACAAAATATATCAAACCGTTTAGGTTTTAATTACATGACATACATTTATGGGGCCAGAAATAATTGTAAAAGCCACTTTTTTTTATATGAGGGTACATAAAACTCCAAATTCATCATAATTTTGAGGTAAAATATAGTCACGATTTTAATCTTTTATCTATAGAGAAAAATAAAAACTGTGAAAAATATTATATTAAAATATTATTCTGACATGTATAGTTTCACAATACATCACAATTACATTTTTTAAATTGAAATTCAATAAAATGAGTAAATATGTCAAACAAATATCAGTAATACACTAACAAAAGAATGATTAAATTACTATTACTATTATTACTATTTATTATTTATTATTATTATTATTATTATTATTATCACAAACATTTGGGCTATTTATCTGTTTGAATGAATATTTTAAAAGCGAACAGAACCGTAGAACAGGGCTAAAAGACCTTTAATTAAAAGTAACACCCTAAAATGTGGTTAGAGCTCGTTTGAAGTAATTTCTTCTTCAAAGTTAAAATCCTTATTAAAAAACACAAACAAATGAGATTAATTGATGAAACTTACTTACTTTAAATATATATCCAACCGCACCGGTAACCACGTAGACTATGATGTCAAGCTCACCTAGTATAGTTTGGCAATGACAGGGAGGTCGGTGCTCGAATCCCAGCCGAGTATACAGTGAGTGGTTTTCACTAACTCTCTCTACAGAGATGCAGTTATATTTACTCTAAAAATTCTATATTCCTCATCCTTGCCCCGTTAGGCTAATTAAATGCGAACAACACGAAAGGGTAAAAATAAAACCCAACTCAACCCATTCCTGGATCAAAATACAATCGGGAACAAACAAATTGTTGTGCGATAATCTGTCCCGTGATGAAAGGAGTATAATATATTGTTCTCCTTCCTTCAACCATCTGTATAAGCTAGGGCCATACTCGCGACCTGGCTTCTGCGACAAAACCTCGTGACCAGGTCACTGTCGTCAGGCAGCTGTGCCTAGTATAGACCGCGGCCAAACTTCTTAACTGGTCGCTGCGACCATCACTTCAGCGTGCTAAGTCTTGTTTCATATACAAGTGGCCATAACTAGGCTGTTTAAACCGACATAATTACCTTAGCGTGTGTGAAAGCTTTACGTAAATTACTTATAATTTGGCTGCACCTCCTAACTTTTATAAAACAAATTTGTTAGCTAGATGCTCAAAATAAAATAAAAGTATAGAGGTTTATGGGGATAGGGGGAGTGAAAGGGGGTCACATATCAAAGCAGCCTTACACAAAAACGAGGACTCATAGTAAATATTGTTTATATCTTGTCGATGGTTTTATTTTAAGTGTATTTGTGGGACGAGAGAAAAAGTGTGTTTTGTGTATATGCTTTTGTTTATGCTAAAAAAAAAAGAGGTGTTTTTTTCTGTAGATGGTTTCCCTCTATGTATTTTTACAGTGACTTGGTGAGGACCAAATTTTCGGGAGAATGAGTTTTTTTTTGTATGGGTTTTTATTTACACTTGATGTCCCAAACACACATGTATACTACATAACAATGCATGTGTGACGAAAGAGGGTTGGCTAGAAAGGTTGGGCTGGTGGCGGGGTAAGGGGGTGGGGAGGGTATAAATATAGCTCCACGAACACACACACACATAATGGGTTCGTATTGTAGATTGTCACGGTACATGGGTTCGAAGTCACACTACGCCAAACAGCAGCTAACCGAATAGCCGAGAGCATGGGTGTCTGTGAGTGGATGGGGGTAACAAACTTATGTTAGCCTTGGATGGAAGGAAGGGGTGAGTAAAAGAAAACAGCAAAAAAAAAATAAAAAAATACGTACGGTAATAAAAGGAAGCAGGAGGGAACTCATTTACAGCTGAAAATGTTTGTGCATCGCCATTGGTCACGTACACTCATCATGTGCGTTCTCAAAAACACTAATCACTAAACTGCCAAATATTATTTGTTAAACATATTTAATATGTTATTCAATAGTAGACTATATCTCATTTTTTCCATATATTTTATTTATTAAAAAATATTTGGGGCAGGGGAATCTAACGCTTATACACTTAATAGTATATGAATAATGAGCTTGGGGTATAGATCTTATGTATAGGTTATAAAGATATACCTGCTTTAAGCATCATATTCTTAAATGTAAAAAATGATACCTGGACACAAGCTCGATTCTAGTGTCCAAGTGTCATCTTTTTAAATGTACATATATTTAACAACAACAACAAAATTAGTTATTAAAACTATTTTAATTTTAAATGTATTAATGAAACACGTTTTCATATAAAGCGCATCTTATAAAATAATAACATTATTTTGCAACCAAACTTGCAAACATTTTTCTATATTATTATTGTTATCTTATCTAATAGGTATTAATAATATATATTAAAAGCTACTTCTAAAGTTCCCATTAATTGACCTAAGAATACATATAAATAGATCAGTAGCTTTTCTAGCCGTCAGTAAAGGTATTGTTATAAATATTGGGCCGTAGTTACACAAATTAAATTTCAATAAGGCTCCTGATAGCAAAGGTATATTATTTCATGTCTTCCAAATCTAAGAGCTTAGCGACATGTGGCCAACCTGCGACATTAGTACTATGCGACTAACATCTAATACTAAACCCTCGGTACTGGTGCCATGGGGCAATTCTCAAAGTATACGGTATATTGTTCCTATAAATATTCATGTTGAATACAGCTTAGTTATCTAGGGCTTCTGCAAATCTGTGAGTGTAAGGTTTCACCATCAATTGGAGCAGAGCGTACACCAAACGGAAAATAAATTACATATTCCATTAAAGTGCAACAAACATTATCTTTAGCTTCGTACTTTGTAGAAACTTTTCAAATATTGTTTACTTTATAATCAATTTAAAAAAAATTACACACACGCTCATTTCTGCCTTATTTAGTTTTTCCTTTTTGCCCTAGAAGCTGACAGAATTATTTGTGTCTACTTGTCCTAGTTGCGTTAATTATTCACACACATGTATGTACACAACCCTTTATAAGGGGTATGAAATGGACTACCATGCGTCTTTTATGTTTTGCTTATTTTTCCTCTGGTCACTAAAAGGAACTTCAATGTGTTCTGTCAACATTAGACCACACTCCCTTCATATTACTATCGTTAACACATTCCTAGGATTTATCTTTGAATTTAAATTGAAATATCCGCCATAATGTATTTTTGGATTTGAAGTTGATATTTTTCCTTTGTGATAAAATTAGAGCAAAAATAAATGGCACAGAACTCCGCACGGACTTTCTCACTCTGTTGTTTAAAAATGGAGATATTTACTCAAACTTTGAAATATATGTGAAAAGAAATAATATACACTAGCAAACCCAACCAAAAATTACACTATACTTACGTAAAACAATCTAGTCTCAGTTTTAAATTTCATAAGCAAATTTTAAAATAATTAATGTCCTCATTTGAATTTTTGGACCAAGGATCAATATTGGGTCGACAAGAGTCAACACTTCGTAATAAAATTTTGAATTCTTGTTAAAATTTTGACATTTTATTAGGTGTTGCACATCTTCAGGTCATATCATTCTTATTAAATTCCTCATTTATAAATGTTTACAAATAAAAAATGTTAATATTGACTATTAAGTCTAAAATGAAGGAAATGAATCATTGTTGTACAAACATTTCTCCTAAGAGTTAAAGGAAAAATAAACTTTTTGAAAGATTTATATTTAATTAATCTATGGTATTATAGAATTATTGCGTAAAAACATATGTAACTTATTATCTCTGTACAAATAAAGCTCACAAAATTGTATTAATATATTTGTCAATATCTCAGAAACTGTTGGTTTTATAAAAATATATTTCATAAGAAAGTTTTTAATTATTAATAATGAATTAATAAACTTATCATTGAAAAAATATATATTCAATATTTGCGGACATATGGACATTTATGCTTCTGTAAAATACCCTAGAGGTTTTTGTCATGGGAAAATGAAAATAGTAATTTTGTTTATAATCTTGATCAACGCCAAAATACGAATTTTAATCAGAATCGTTGATAAACTTGATTTTTCTCTTTTCCTCCTTAATTAAACTACTCTTAATTCTAAGATTAAACAGACACACAAACAGAAGCATTGTAAAAACAACTTTTTAGGGTTTGGGGGTTATTAAACGTTGACATCATTCAACATTTCGGGTTATATTTTTTCTTCGGTCACAATACTTTCCCTTTAGTTTTGAAAAGTATATATATACCTTTAGTTTCGAAAAGTATATATATATATATATATATATATATATAT
>CABFOV010000015.1:438463-456172 GCA_902141375.1 Timema poppense | reverse complement strand
TATATATATATATATATATATATATATATATATATATTTGCGTATAGCTTTAAATATATTGGTTTTATTAAAATATGTTTCAAATAAAATATTTGTATTATATATAGCCCTACATATTTTCAATAGTAAGTAATTTCATATATCAAAGAGTTACGGAGATATGATATAATAAATAAAAAATACGCATCAGACCTAAACCCTTATAGTCATTTTTACCGAAATATTGGGAGTAGACATTTTGTTTGGAATATTTATAAATGTTCCGAAATGAAATATAATCAAAATCGTTAAAGCTGATTTTGAGAACCTCGACTTTTCTCTTTTTTACCTTCAGTAAACTACCCTTAATTTTAGGGTTAGATATCCAATTCCAAAATACCCTCGGGGCAACCCTATGAAAACCCTTGATACCAAGTTTTAGCTCGATCGGTAAAATAGTTTTGGCTCTAGTTCAAGGTACCGACAGACGGGAATTCTAAAACCACGTTTTCGAATTCAGGGGGTCATGAAACGTCAACAATCATCAAAATCCTAAGTTCGATTTTGTTGACGATCACAATACTTTCTCTACCTCTAAGATAGCGAGAAAGTTAAAATTAATGCTATATTAAAAAGTACATTATATTCATAGAGTAAACCTGTAGTTTGCGCATTTTAAAACATCAGTTTTGCAAAATATGCCAAACTATTATTTTTAAATAGGCTTCAGATATTTGAATGATTCCTTAGGATAAAATTCAAATCACTTGATATAAGAAATTAAATGAAAAACTTTTATAACTGCCACATTATTGAAACAGATGGCCAGATTAAAAACCTATGTGCATACATCGTTCGGCTTAGTTTCAAAGAATATCACTGCCAAATTTGGTTGACATTGGTCAAATCATTTGGCAGTTATCACGGAACAAATATTTGGGTGGGCAGGCAGGCAGAGAGAATGCCAAAGGATTAAGTTACAACAGTATTAAACTTCACTTAATTAAAAATATAAATTAAATGCTAAGGTTCAGGTGTAGCTAAACTAAAGTTTACAGTGTTTGAACTCTGTTAGTAGAACTCGGTTCAGTCCCACTGGAAACATGAAACTATCTGCCCAGCATGTAACCAAACTAGTGAATTATTGTAGCTCTCTTACCGTGAGATCTGTATGAACTAGGGGAAAGGTAAGGATTAAAGTGAGGGAGAGAGGATGTTTACCTTGGTAGTCCATCAAGTGTATTATTATTGTCATTATTATTATTATTATCACCGCGTCTTACTACCCGTTCGGGTTATACGCACTTACGCTAATGTGTAATGGTAGGGTGATTGTAATGGTAGGGTGATTGTGAGATGAAATGGAGGACCTACAGTTTAACGTGGAATCCGAACCACGGTGAAGGCCTGGCATTTTACACATTGACAAGTTGTGATTAATACACGTCTTGTCAGAGGTGAAGGAAGGGTTTGGTTGGTAATCATATAAATACGTGCCGGGACCGGGGATTGAACCCCGGACCCCCAACACAGAAGTCTTGACACCTTACCCCTAGACCACCAGCTCACCCACCCACCCATCAAGTGTAGCGTTGCGTGATAGTATAGTAGTGCAAGTCACTAGTTAGCCAAGGTCTTTAGGGCGTGGTCAACTCCAGTGGTCAACTCCAGTGGTGGTTTTCCCTAAATGCTTTTACACTCTCTATCCACGCAAATGCGAGTTCACTTCCTGTGAAGTCAATCTTCTTAACTCCTAGCCCATTAGCGTAATTAGTACTCAATACTCAAGCGTATAATCTGAACGGGTAGTAAGACGCGGTGCTAAATAAATGAAAACTCCCGTGCGTGTCCAGCTGAAGTCCAATCGCCACTGAAGTGCTGGTGGCTGACACACCAAAAATTATGGAGATTTACCCTCTTATATCCATTCGCCAAACCATACGATGTGTGTTGGACTGCTACCACCTTTGGCAATAAAAAATTTCATAACACATTATTTGTTTCTCATAATTTTTTTCTTATAACAGTTTTCCCATTATTGAAACATGAACTTTTGTAAACAACCGTTTGGATGTTGTGTTTTTTATTTTATTTTTTATTTTTGTGGGACCGGTGTTTGTGGTTCACTTGAAATACTTTATAAAGAGAGCTTATAAAAGTCAACGTTCTATTCATTAACCAAAGTGTCGAACCAGATGAAATGAAGGTGGATGATGACGTCATACAAATCGGATTTTGTTGTGTTTAATGGCATCTGTTTACAAAATAGAAATGTTTTATTTGAAACTACTATTTGTGTGGATCTTCCACTAAGTTGTTAATAACAAATTTATTTATTTTGGTGGTCAGTTTTAAGACGATATAAATGTGAATATGAATTAATTATTTCATGTACTGTAATATTTTATCTTATTGTCTCAGCCACGAAATAAAATAGATAATTTTTATTAAAATTTTTTGCTCTTTCAATAAACTACGAGAAAGCCAATTATACAATAATCCTTAGAAAAGTAATATTAAAATTATAGTGTTTGTTTCACGATATTAATCAGTAAACTATAAACAAAACTATTGTTTAGATTAAGCAAATAGCCCTCGTGGTATAGTGAGCAGATCCCCTGTCTGCTGGCCTAGAGTTATTGGATTCGATTCCCGGCTGGTACCGGAGGATTCTTCTCGAAATGGGAATAGTTCCTAAGGTCACCTAGACTTTGTTAACTAATATTGAGTTAGGCTAAGATATTCATTGACTTTATCCAATCATATTCATTTCTATCATCCCCATCTCATCGGACGTTGAAAGAGCCGCCATGGAAAGGATTTAGGATTAATGCATTCGGGCGTCCTCTGGGCAACGAACGGTAGACTACATTAGGTCTGGATAATCTTTCCACTACTGGGTTACGAATGACTCAGATATACAATTATTATTATTCTACTATTATTAAGTAAACTGCCATAATTTTAAGGAATATCCATTCATGTCTTACACACTTTTAATGTTAAAATAGATCAATATTTTATTATTAATAGTTAATAAGTAGATTGTTGCAATTACAGCTTTTCTCTGTATATCAAATAAGCTCTGAAATCACTGGATATTTAATTATGTATTACACACTGACAATAAGAATTATCAATAAATAAGTTGAATGATATTGGTTATTGTAATTATGTTCCTCCTTTCATGTTTGTGTAAACATTTCAATTATTCCACAACCATTGTGTCATTAGTCATCCCTTTGGAATTTAAAACGCAGAACATTCTGACAAATTAATATTGGCTTGAAGTACGAAACAATAGATAATTTGAGCTTTGTTGACATTGTACTTAAAATATTTATAATTGGTTTGTTATTATATTTGTATTATTATCCAGTATAAAACAATTAAAATGCCCAACTCAATAGCTTAGTCGGGAGTGCATCTGCTCACTTAGCTACGATGGAAGGCTTGCAATATAAGATATTTGTTGTGAATGTGTGTTACGATCCTCGACCGGGTGCGCTTTGGTTTTCCTATCTCTCTCTTCGCATTTATGTGGATTCTCTTCGTCACACACAAGCTTACTTGTCCTTAATTAAAATAAAACTAGTTACGGTAGACAAAAAGATCACTGTGGACATTGACACGTCTGGTAGGCTACTTACCCTTTTCACAATGAAGAACTGAGCACCGGAGATAATGGTTATTGTGGCTGTACTATAGTTAAGCTAGTTTGTAGATCTTGTGATGATATGTGAAAATACATATTTTAAACACCCTCACAACCGAAATAAGCGTGAGTTTTATGGCTGTTTGTGTGTGTGATCGCTTTTGCACACAAACATTTGATAGTTGAATAATTTTTGCACAAAAAAATATTATTGGAACACAACTTTTTACTTGTTCGGGCAAGCTATATTTATCTACACTATTAGAATAAGGATTATGAAGGTAAAGTTAAGAGTAATTGTTACAGAAATTGCATGAAGGTGGAATGAAAAACCATTAAGTAAGATCATCTTCACCTTCCAGTTAGCAGCATAATTGATTTTGAAATAAAGTCTGTGTGCTATAAGTGCGTTGGACCAAACTTATCGCTGATTTTGGTTCAATACAACATGATACCTTTAAAAAAGTAAATCTGTTAAAGCTTTTCAGTCAGAAAACATTTTACAAAATTAATAATAAAAAGATTACGTATTTTCGAAGGTATTGTGGGTTTTTGTTTGTGTTTTTAATCGCTAAATAAACTTAAGATAAACTCAAGCAATCTTTGAAGCAAATACTCTCTAAGAAAAATAGCCATTAATTGTTTTCTTTAAAAAAAAAACTGGAGTAGCATAAAATCAATTTTTTAATCGAGTATTTAAATAAATTTTGACTCTAATAATCTTTAATTTTAGAGTTGGCCACGTGGAGTGGACAAGAATGGTGGAAACCACCAGTATAAAAAAATAAAGTAGCCTCAGCTTATTCTACTGGGTCTTGAACTCCAGACACTCAAGTCAGAGCCAAGTTCGTTAACAGTGAGTCAATTCTGTTGATTTTACTGCCATACCGCCAGTCATAGCATGAGCTTCCTTCCACTATGTAGATAGTGGAAGTATATATATATATATATATATATAATTTTTTATTAACGTGCAATTCCTGAACCAACTTATTATATCAGCACACGAGAATTTCCATGAGCGAGAGCAAAAGGGTCTACCAATTTTTCTGGGTAAGGTATTTTCACAACCTTCTAGGTTTATTTAACATGTCACGAACTACATAATATGTCCAACGGCTTTACTTCTCCTTCGAAGGAAGTTGTACCATAGACTTTTACCGCCCAAGAAGAATCCGTTTACTCCGGTTGGGTTTGAACCCGCGAAAATCTAGTCCTAAGCGAACAATTAACACCAAAATCACCGAGATTGACTTCCTCCCATTATGGATGTAAAATCCAATTTTCATAGAAAAACATAATCTTATCTGACAGCATGAAAGGTTTTCTTTATCTACTATCACGCATTCACATTTAAGGACATGTAATTTATAACCGTCACTTTTGATATTTACTGTCAATACTTCGAAAAATTTGTACTAAAATTTTTTTCTACCAAAATTATACTTTAACTTATCGTCCACTGGTTTTGACATGATCGGATTTAAGCATTCTATATAAATAATAATGTAAAAACAGGAGAGTACGAAATTCTATAAGTTTATCTCATTCAAATCTATAGGGAGCGCTTTATTTAAATGTTTGTTTTTAATTATTTTCGTTCAGACTCTTTATATCCGAGCCAGTCCGAAGCAGTGACTCTTAATTAGTTTACTCCTCGTGCTCTTTCTGCGATCCAGAGAGCAAAGAGTTTTAACTTCACCCGGTATATCTAGCCATTCAACATTCTCTTTTGACAGAAAAGAAGTGCAAAGGCGGGGCTTGTGTAAACACGGCCTTTCTACTTGTTCCAACACCGTTTCATAATGAGATACCGTTGTTTGCACTGCTTGCAAATAATAACCTGGCAATGCATCGTATGCCAACTGTTTTCATTGCTTTGTTTAAATACATGTGCGCCATGCACAATGTCAACACTACGGTTCTAATTGTAGCCGTTTCAGGGGATGAATAAATGTTTAGAATTCGATTTTTTTTTACAAGCAATCATTTTTTTTTATGCCTCACTCTTTCCACGGCTCGTATAAATACATTTTGCTAATTGCTTAAAACTAGGGTTACATCACACTTATAAATATTAGGATAAGGTAAACGTCAGATTTATGTATTTCAAATTGTTTAACCACAAAACATTTTTATCATTAAAGTACAAAATTAAAGTTGTTACACTTTTGGGAAACATAGAATTTTTCCTTTTATTTTAAATACATGTAGTGTGTAACACATAAACCGATTTATTCTACTCCAGATAGCTCATTCATGATTCATGCTTGTACTTTAACATTTTTTAAAAGCTAAATGCTTTATACATTATTGTTCAGAAAAAACAAAAAAATTAATATACACTAAAGCGCCTTAGTGAAGAGAAATTAACCCCTAACTGTATTTAATAAATATATATTTCTATATATTTGGACAACTTCATAGCCTATAATAATTATTTTATTATAATTTCAACATTTAGACACCAGTTAGAATGATTATAAGTTGGTTGCCTTTGGTATGAATAAAATCGGTACAAAATTTTCTTTAAAGATAATATATTATAAGTTCAAACTACACAAACACTATAAATAAAAGGTTGATTGAGTTTCACATATAATAGAATAAAAAAATGCTGTGTAATTTTTTAAATTACAAAGTAAATAAGTTACAAAAAAACTTAGCGATTGCTGAGTTTACTGGTTTTGTTTCATAAAACTAATGCGTTGGCACAAAGAAAATTACCTATGTATATGGATGCTAAGGGTAGTTTATAGGAAGTTCAGCCGCATCATCAAAAAGAGTATTATAAAACGATAGCGATAAAGCACATGGATAAGAATAGCATCTGGAGCGTTCGGCCAGTCTTAGCTCCAGCCTGACCATCGACGGCGACCTTGAGTATATTTCCCCAAACCACGTGATCACAATTGAGGACATAAATAGTCATAACTACTAGCCAGAGAATATAAGGACATTAAAAAAGAAGGATAAAAATAAATTCCACGAGTTTTAAGGAAAGGCACATAAAAATGTACCCGTGCAAACAAATTCCCGCAAGAGGTTTATAGCTGATTAAATGCGCGTCAGCAGTACAGGGCCACACGCTCCTATACATCATTGTAAAACGGAACAACGAAGCTTGTAAAAAGTTTTTAACATGAATCTCATCAAAGAGGAAAAGGGTAAAAACAAAACACGGGGCGAACATGGACCTCCCAGAAATATATACACTTCTTTGTGTACAACGACAAATTTATTTCGGAAAGGGGGTGATGTTTTAGAGAAGGTGGTAAAAAAACAAAACTGGCAGTCTAATTGTGGAAATGTATGGTAGAATGGTTCAACAGCCCTATCCAATAATTCTATGTATGGGGTGATTACATCTTCCGTAAAGGTATAGGAAAAGTTTTAAAATAGGTATTAGAAAAGTGTTGTTATTCATACGGCACAAAACAGCATTTGAATTAACCACTTTGCCTGATTTTACCATAAGAAACGATTAAATAAATAACCTCACCTTGACTCAAAAGGAAGAACTCACTTAGTATTTATCTTTATCACCACGTCTTACTGCTTGTTAAGGTTATGAGCATATATGATAATTACTATTATGGGGTAAGGATGTGGAAGGAAGCATTTTAGAAGTAATCTACCCGGTTTTGTGTGGACGAAGAGTGGGAAAATATTTATTAAAAACTACTATCAGTAGACCCAACCGGAAAACGAGCTCCGATCAGTAGCCAGACTAACACGAGAGTGACATCTTAGTCAGTTCGGCCAATGAGGCGTGTACTCACTTATTGGCGAGAGTTTGAAACTCAACACCTTAAACCTGTGCTCGCCAAAGGTAGGCACGTGGGGGGGGGGATATTAGTATCATCCTGTCAAGTTTTCCAAAATAATTTTTTTGTACCACATCGCTTAGCTATCCAGGATACACGCATTTTATTTGCGCTAATGGGATAGGGTTAGGAAAGGTAAAGCTTAGATTAGATGCACCTTGATTTGCTTGAAGATAGTGGGAAACCATTTAATAAAAATGCTCTATGTTTGTCTGGGTGGGATTAGAACCTCAACCTTATAACCACCAGCAAACCACACTAGATTATCATAAGTTTATTTCACTTATTAGTTTTATGGTCGGTGTTTGAAAATCCTCCGACTAGATGGAGTTGGGTTTTTCCCAAATCGGGCTCCCACTTTCCAAATTATATTTGTAAACTTTTTTTGTAAACTGTACCTTTTTTCATCCATATGCCATATTGGTAATTTCTTGATCGCCCAGGCATGCTTGACAGACGTGGGTAAAAAAAATCTAAGATCCTTTCGTTATTTTTAAAAACACAACTGAAACAATTCATAAGATAGTTATGGATATTTAAGAACGGGAAAAATACTATTTTTATCTCTTATATAGCCTCTATTTATTTTTATTTTCAACTTTCATTCATTTCCAACTCTCTTAAATAATACATAAGCCGTATCAAAATTGCGGTATGAGAGAAAACCAAATTGAATGGTCTATTAAGTGGTCCAACCGCGATTCGTTCGCAAAAATCTGTCTCTCTGTTTGGACACGTTCCAAATACTTTAACAAATTTGCTCTGACTATTTTTATTTTTTGAGGCCACTTAGCTTTCATTGTTTATTTATATATTTTTATTTGTTTCTTTTATTTTAGACTAGGTCTAAAAAAATATTCCTTATGCAAGTTATTTATAAATTTAGCTTAAATTAATTCCTTTAAATATTAGTAGTTATTTATGTTGTTTGTGACAATTTTATTAAATAAAGAATATCTGATTAAATTAAATAAACGTGGACTAATATATAATCTACTTTTTAATATAGTAAATTTATTTAATAATTGGGACCTACTGCAAAAAATTAATATCTTTTATCAATATTAAAATAATTTATTTTATTAACATCTAGATATTTATAATTGATCCCGGTTGGCTTAGATAATGAACAAAGAGTATAACAATGTTTTTATAAGTTAAAGGAGTAAATTCAATTAATAATAATGATAGTCAAGATTTGTATAGCTCGTATTCCATGTATACATCAGTTCATTCAAAAGTTTCTAGTAAATAACATCGGTTGGATATGTTAAGGAACTGCACTAAATACACAGTGGATATACTATTATTATTAGTATTATTTAGCACCACGTCTTACTACCCGTTCGGGTTATACGCTTAGAGTACTAATTACGCTAATGGATTAGGAATTGGGAAGTTTGAATTTGAGGAAGTGAACCCACATTTGCGTGGAGAGAGAGTGGAAAAACCATTTAGGAAAAAACCTCCAATTCACCCGACCGAGATTCGAACCTCGATCTCCCCGTCCTCGGCAGTCGAGCTCAACACGACTAGCATGTTACCCAACTACGCCACGGAGGCGGGTCGCAGTAGGTATAACAGTTTTAATAACTATTTAATATATTTTTCATGTATCTAAACATCAAGCCATGTAACCTGTAACCATCACATTTTACAGAAAGAAGTAATGCCGATAAATAATAGAACTAATATGGTTCCATATTATCGATGTTGACTGGGATTTTGTTTTTTTGTTTTACAAAAGGTTCATTCTATTTCTGTAAGTGTGTTGTCCAATTTTCGGAGAAAGGGTCTTATTTAACTATAAGTGCTAATAGACAGGATTTTTTGTATTCATACGCCAAGACATACGATGTATCATGGTCACTTTAAATGGATATTATCAATACTTGTAAAATAACAGTAATAATATAGGTAGTAAAATATTATCACCGTTAACTGCAAAAAATACATATGTTCCTATATCATTAAATACCCTTCATTAGAAAATTGAATTGTAGCTTTGCTATTCTAGTACTAGAAGGACACTTTTAAACACAACATTATTAAAATGTATGGCTTAATATATCATATGGAATTCAACCATAATCTTTTATACTAGTACTGTAGTTGCTATTCCCAACTAATGGGTCACGTGATCGATACTGAATACGTCACAAGGAAAATACTCCAAAATGTGAAAATAAGATGTATATCATATTTTCATATGTATATACATGAGTATATATATATTTATGTATAATATATGTGTGTGTAAGTTGTATATATTTATCTTAGTCGGCAGCCATATTTTATATAGACATGTACAATATGTGTAAATCTTGAGAGAACCACTCATCTCCCTTTCCAAAAACACCTGTGGTAAGTGTCGCAACACCGCTCAGCCAACGAGGGGTGGCAACACCGTAACACACTGACTCACTACTGCGTGAAAGAGACGCCTCGGGGAATCTTTGTGCGAGCAAGACGCTGGACGCGGAAACATCCCCAAGGCGCATGCGCTCCAGCTGGTGAGTGGATAGGAGAGATGGAGGGGGGGAAAGCGAACTCTTGAGATACCTCGATCTGCTGTTGCTGCTGCTCAGTGTTATCGACGTGGATAACATTGTTTCAAAATGCGTTGTCACTCTCATCCACAGTTCATTCTCTTTAGGAAGAGGCTAGGTTGAACGATAGAAAAGTTACTAAATATACTTTCCCGTATTCATAAGTAAGGTCATGTGAGCTGTCACTTTTGATAGATATTATAAATATCCATATAATAACACTAATAATATAATACAATACTATACATGTTGAGTCTGACACCTTAGCTCAGTCGGCAGTGTGTCTGTCTACTGAGCTAAAATTCCCGGGTTCAATTCCCATTCAGGTAGAGAAAGAATTGTGATTGTAAAAAAAAAATTGAACTCATGATTTTGATGAATATCGACGTTTCATGACCCCCTGAATCTGGATAAGTGTTTTTTTGAATTTCCGCCTGTGTGTGTGTCTGTCTGTCCCTCCAACTAGAGCCTAAAATATTTTACCGATTGTGCTAAAACTTGGTATCTAGGGTTTTCATAGGGTTTCCCCGAGAAACTTTTAGAATTGGGTATCTAACCCTAAAATTAAGGGTAGTTTACTCAAGGGCAAAAAGAGAAAATGTCTATTTTCTCTAAACCGGCTTTAAAGATCTTGATTAAATTTAGTTTCTAAAAATTTATAAATATTATTAACAAAATTGCTACTCTCAATATTACGGCAAAATGACTTTTAGGGCTCCAGTATGTTGCGTAAATTATATTTTTTTATAATATCTCCTAAAATATTTGAGATATGAAATTACTTATCATTGAAAGTTTGTAGTGCTATTTATAATACAAATATTTTATTTAAGAATATTTTTATAAAACCAACCACTTTCAAACTATATACAAATATATATTTTTTAACTTTTCGAACACTAAATGTAAAGTATTGCAAATGTAAAAAAAAAACTAGCCTTAAATGTTGATGTATGTCAACGACTCATGACCCCCCAAAACCTAGAAAGTGGTATTTGCAATGCCGTCTGTCTGTGTGTCTGTTTAAACTTGAAATTAATAGTAGTTAAATAAAGGGCTAAAAGAGAAAAAAACAGATTTTCTAAAAATCGGCTCTAACGATTTTGATTAAAATTCGTATCTAGGCGTTGATGACGATTATAAATAAACTGGCTATTGTCATTTTCCCATAAAAACTACTTTTAGGGTACTTTACAGAAGCAGAAACTTCCGTATTTCCGCAACTATTTGAGATACTAAGTAACTTTTCATTGCAAAATTTTAGTAATATTAAAAATAAAAAACTTTTATATGAAATATATTTTTATAAAACCAACAGTTTCCGATATATTAGCAAATATATTAATACAATTTTGTGAGCGTTAGTTGTAGAGATACTAAAGTTTTAAAGCAATAATTCTCCAATGCCATAAGAATAATTAAATATAAGTAAGTCTCTCAAATAGTTAGGAGAAATGTTTGTACAACAATGATCTATCTCCATTTTAAACTCAAGAGTTAAATTTTTTATTGGTCAAAATTTGTAAATGAGGAATTTACTGGGAATGCGATGACATGAAGACTCAACACCTAACAAAATGTCGAAAATTTTAGACGGAAGAGGAAATTTTAATACGAAGTGTGGACCCAATATTGATCTCTTTTTATCGGTCCAAACATACAAATGAGGACATTAATTATTTAAAAATAAAATTATAAAATTTAAAACCGGGACTTAAAAAATGTTGTACATAAGTATAGTGCAATTTATGCTTGGGTTTGCTAATGTATATTATTTCATTTGACATATATAACGAGTTTTGGTATAAATATCTCCACTTTTAAACAATAGAGCGAGAAAGTCCGTGCGGATTTCCGTACCATTTATTCTCTTCTGTTGTGTATATTAATAAATTTACTTTATTTGTTTGACTGGGGCTATTTCTATATTTCTAACCATTTAACCGTAGAACTAGAAAATTTCCCATTAATCGTAGAAATCTAGCCAATTTCACCCTTTCATGAATTTTAATTTTAAAATAAAACTTTAAATATAAGGCCTATAATTCTATAATGACATGCTGATATATTTTACCTTAATTTTGGTGTGAGCCATATTATGAGATAAAATAATTATTAAATTTTTAAATTGTGGTTCAAATCCTTGCCATATCCCCTTAAGGTGTCTTCCCCCATTATATTTTCACTGTGATTGGTCAATTCTTTCCTCGAGATAATCTTGGTGTATTCTTTCCGTCTAGTCTTTTAAATATATTTTTTATTAATTTTACTAAAATTGTACCAATTTCAAATTTTGGAATAGGCTCATAATTAAGACAATATATATAGGTATCGGTGAAGACAGTGAATCTAAATATTGTACAATTTATAATACTATTTGGATAGATGTGACATTTTCTATAGATTTTTTTTAATATCACAATTAATTTTTTTAAGGCCTACACAAGTTTACAAGAAACTAAAAGTTGTCAGTCTCATCTTGTTAGGTTGGTAGTGACGTAGGAATTGGTAGTCTACTTCTGGACCTGGAGTGAAGTAAAAAAAGAAAAAAGTTGTCAAAAGTTTGACAGAAAGTAAAACCAAGTTGCTTGGGGCGTTTATTGGATTGGATGTTTGAATAGATAGTTGAATAGATAGATGGATTGATTTGATGGATATATTGAATTATTGGGTGGATTGTGTGGAATCTTTTTAAAGGTTGGATGAATGTATAGTCATAATATAACACAAGTCCAACAGAATGACCAGTGAAAAGTAAGAATTAGCTCTATTATTTATTTGTTTCCTTAGTCTTTTTTAAAAAAAAATCTTTCAAGTGTACACAATTATACTTTAAGAAAGAAACATATTTTTAATTAGAAGGTTCAAAGAGCTCTATGGAATAGGTTAATTATGACGATACTATTTTTTTTTTGTCTAAATTATCACGACTCAAATGATTAGTGTGCATCCAAGGTCAAATTAGGAAAATTCACTAGCTTTTAAATTGCAATCAAATAGTAAATCAAATAACAAGTAATTATCATTAGGAAAAAGTAAGCTCATATTAAGTCTGTAATTTTGTTTAAAAATAATATTTAACCAATAGGCCTACAATTTTATGTGAGCTAGTGATAGTCACTACAATAAATTCTACTTTGAGATATTTTCAAGCTTATAAATCACATTTATTTGAAATTTCATTACTTTTTTTACTGAGCCTTAGTAATCATTTGAGGCCGTACGCGTGCATATTAATTACGCTAATGGAATACGGATAAGGACGATACAATCTATGAGTAGTGTATCCGCATTTTCGTGAAGTAAGCGTGAGAGAACTTTTAGGAAAACCACCCTCAGTACACCCAGCTGAAATTAAAACCAAAATCTCCTCCAAACTCGTAAAACAAATTATTTGAGATTGAGATTTGTACCGTTCACCCACCGATGAGTGCTTTAGTTCATAACTATTTAAAAAATTAATATTTCATTTCAAACGATTGTAATTGGTTAGAGAAAATTGTTGAGAGATTATCAGTGAGCCACAATTACTTTGAAACTGTTATCATACAGCTTGTTTTTGACGTCTACAAAGCGACATTTTTAAATCGGTACTTACCAAAATCCAACATTATTTTTAAATTCATCCCAAAGCTATGGAAGCTTAATCTATATTTCAGAAGCAATGAGCAAAGTCCCACTTACTGTACATAAGGAGAGTAATCTGATGAGAGAAAGCGTTTCTGATGGGCTCATGATGGTCCAACTACCATTAGACCACCAGCCTGCCACCAGGAGCGTTTATTGAACACTTTCTGGGGTGGGTTGCATAATTCAGAGCTACCCCCTGTCGCTTCCATCCACACCACTTTTCCCTCCATCTTGCTTTCTCCATGCCCTCCTTTCTTTCTTTCTTTAGTCTTGCAAAACTCAATATCACTCACTTTCTTTATCTACTTACATTCTGATTTTGATTAATTTTTAGACACATTGAATAGAGTAGAGGTGCATGTGTTTATATTATTATTATTAATTATTATTATTTTATTATTTTATTATTTTATTATTATTATTATTATTATTAGCACCACGTCTTACTACCCGTTCGGGTTGTACGCACTTACGCTAATGTGTAATGGTAGGGTGATTGTGAGATGAAATGAAGGACCTACAATTTAACGTGGGATCCGAACGACGTTGGAGGTCTGGCATTTCACACAATCATAAGTTGTGATTAATACAAGTCTTGTCAGAGGTAAAGGAAGGGTTTGGCAAACAGATAAATCTGTGCCGGGACCGAGGATTTAACTCCGGATCCCCAGCACAGAGGTCCGACACCTTACCCCTCATGTGTTTATAAACCAAATAGTTAAAAAGCAGGTCATAAGATTAAGTAATGTTCAAGGGTGAATGGTTAATCAAGTATTAACTCGCTGTCCAAGTAGGTTATGATATTAGAGTTGAATTTCACATGGTTGAAATTGATTGCACTAGGAATCAGTAGCGGTTGATGGTGTAAAAACTGGGATATATATTATACATAATTAAGTTTGATTTTATCATGACGATGCAAACATAATACGAGACCACATCAAGTTTAACTAAATCAACATAACACAAGCATACTTATTAATAGACCTACATAAATCATATATACAAAAAATTGATTGCATGACAGCTACACAACCAAGAATATTTCTAGAAAATGTTTACTGAATTTGCATTTGTAATATTTTTTGTTTTGTTTTTGCAAACCTTTTCAGTTAAATTTGGTTTATCTTATCCTTGCCTTTTAATCATTAAAATATCCCGATAAATTAAACATTACTATTTAGAATTTAATGCAGTGTATTCGTCTTAAAAACTAATATTACAAACATAAACCTCTAATGTTAGATATTTCTACACTTTCAATAAGCTAACATGCATTTTATAATATCGATAACTATATTATATATGTCAATACAAGGTATAAACAAAATATCTTTGTATATGTTTTTAAAGCTTAACTCCTGAACTAACATTCAAAAGAAAGACAGTTACTTAAAGTGATTCGTCCAAACTGCTTGGCTACCTACTCTAGACTGAATGATTACTAGACTCGTAAGGGTCACATAAGTCCCAGTTTTCTGGGATTAATTCAAATGGCTCGGCAGTCAAGAACATCTATTCAAAACACTAAGATGTTCACAGCATCGGAGTGAACATTTCACAGGTTAAATCTCTATAATAACTACGTAGTTATGTCGTGCGTATGCGCATCAGCAAATCAACTGCTGACAAATAATTCTAGCACTCGCACCATGCTGCCAAACTGCATCTAAGAAATTATCTATCGTCCACTCTCGTACACGACACAGTTGTGAACACTACACAAGAAAAGCGATAATCACTAAAACGAACGTGATTTTTTTTAAGATATAAATCACATAGATGTAGATAGACTAATACATTATTAAAAACTGAAATAGTATATAATTATTGTAATCATAATATTGGGTGATCACGTACACTTATGCACGAGACGCCACTGCTAGGAACGTTCTTCTACGTGTAGTTTGCCCCAATTATTCTTTTAATACTCTACTTGCACCAATTTTGGTGCATTCCTTCTATTTAAAACTCATTAATTTATACTCAATTAAAATATTAATAAAACGTTTATTTATACACATTTATGATATAAAAAAAACACGGAGGTAGCTGAAATGTAGGAAAATAAAATTAAATCAGTTTGTACAAAATAATATTATATATTAACCCATTTCTAGATTATTTTGATTTTTAGTGACGAACTTATAAAACTGGGTGAAGTGGTTGAGGTTTATTAATATAAATTATATTATAAAATGGCAGAAAATTGAAGTGTAAAAATACAAAGTAACGCCGGACCGCTGAGAGTGAACTTCAGTCTACCGATAAAGAATCAACCACACTATACATGCAATCAATTCTTAAGGTATCAATTTTAAGGGAACAAGATTTAAAAGGTATCTTCTTTACTATCTCCATCCTTAGCCACCACTACTACTTTCTCTCTTTCTCTGGCAGTACAACCCTCATGACTAACTCATACCCACACACTCTTTTCTCTCTATCTTTATCATCCCAACCCCCTACCTGACTGCTACGGAGGGAAAGAGATGGAATAAAAAAAATTACGAGTGTAATACTCGAACACACGCCAACCGCAATCACAAACCCTACCCCACGTTTATGTTGTAGGAATTTCTTCTTTTGCTATGTCGTGCACACCAAGCTTTTGTTATATGAAAAAAAAGAATGTTGAAATTATTTTAGGGTCGTGTGTGAGAAAGAATGAAATTTTTTCTTAACTCTTGTTTCAGGATGATAGGGAAAGGTGGGGGGAGGGAAGAAATGAACGTTTTAGAGAGATCGTTGAGCTTTTTTTTTTTTGCCTCACTTTAAACGGTCACAATTTATTCTCGTGAAAATGACAAAAAATAATTATATGACGTTATTTAACATAGCTTTTGACCTAAACAATATAAAATATAACTTTGTAAGTAACGTTTTAAACTCTGGTCGGAGGAATGTTTTTACTTCGTTACGACCCTTTCCACTGGGTTAAAATTGCATTTATTTTTATCAAATATATATATATAGATGTTTTTACATGTCAATGACACAATATAAAGATCGTTACATAATGAAAATCAGCTTAAAGTATACTGCTTTAAAAAAATATGACTCCATCAACGTAAAAAAATAACAATAACTCTGTGAATTGATGGGGCTTTATACACATAACTTTTAATATCTCAAGCACAAAACTGGGCATCATTAATTTAATACTTACGCTGGTAAAGTAAATTATTTTATTCTTTGTTTAAGATAAAAATGTAATATGTAAAATGAACTCTACTTCACCTAAAACTTTCATAATAAATTTAGATGCAATGGATTTTTTTTTATCAGCGCGTATTACTACCTATTCGGGCTATACGCATAGATGATAACCACTCTAATGAGGATGGGATGAGGAAGGAAGAATTTTGGAGGTGATTTACCCTCATTTTCATGTAAGGATACTGAGGGGAAAACCACCCTCAGTTGACCAGACCGAGATTCAAACCCTGATCTCCACATCATCAGCAGGCAAGTACATTTATTGCGACGCTTTAGACCATTAGGCCATCTAAGCGGTTAATATCAGTTCTACCCAAGGGAATTTCCATATGGGTCTACTTTTGGACATATTCATCGATATTACATAAGCCTTGACCGAATTGTTTGAAAGCCATTTCGAAGTTTATTGGTGTATTTTCGAAAAGTGTTCCGTGTGATAAGGTCGTTTAGGGCAGGTCTCAACACCGGAAAAATGCATACATCAAAATCGTATAGCGAGTTGAAGGATTTGTTGGTGAATTTATCAGAGTTATATGAGCCAACTGGTACAATCCAAGGTTCCTATGGATCAAAATAACGCTGGTTGAACTTTTACCAACAAAAATAAACCGTACGGTGCACACCACATTATCTCTCTCTCTCTTTATTATATCTTAAAATAGAGACATTTATTAAACACTCTTTAAGATTCGTGGGTGACCTGGCGGTCTAGGGGTAAGGTGTCAGACTTCTGTGCTGGCGGCCGGGGTTCAATCCTCGGTCCCGGCACAGATTTATCTGATTACCAAACCCTTCACCTCTGACAAGACTTCTTGTGAATGTGGGGAATGCCAGGCCTCCACCGTGGTTC